>VYZP01077403.1:15766-26507 GCA_013400635.1 Hypocryptadius cinnamomeus | reverse complement strand
GACCGGCCCGGCCCGGCCCGCGGCGACGGGCGGCGCTGGCCCCGCCCCCTTCCGGACACGCCCCGGAGCGGGGCCGGGGGCGGGGCCTCGTTTATTCCGTGTTTTCCTCTAAATCGGAGGCTGGAAAAGGAGAAATTCCCTCAAATCTCAGCCGTTCGCTGGAGCAGAGGGCTGTGTGAGGTGCGCCGGGCTCGCTGCCAGCTCGGGCAGCTCTCGGGGTGCGTTCCCGGCCCTGGCCGCGCGTGTCAGAATGAGAAACGCAAACCCAGCGCTAAATCCCAGACACAGTGCTGCAAAGCCAGGGAGGGTTTTCTGTCGGGTTTTATTTTGTGAGGTCAAAGAACAGAATTCGGAGTGCTGTAAGAGAGAGGACGGTACTGATTTAGGTACTGGTTGAGGTTTCACGTGACAGCAATGAGGCTTTAAAATCACCACCCCTGCCCAGAGGTTTGGTTGTAGGATTAGAAGGCAGCAAATGGCAGGGGTGGAATCGTCAATAATCCAGCCAGCGAGCCTGTGAGAGGCTGTGGTGGCTGAGAAGGCACTAACAGGGCACAGGAACTTCTGAAACAGGGAAATTGTGTTGTCACCTCTCCGGGCTGGAAGTGGGCACTGTCAGACTCTAATTTACTATTCCAGACCATGGATAACAAACCTTTACAGAGATAACCCTGCTGACTGCCCCACAGCTGTGGCTATAATCCCCTTTGCTTACAAAAGAGTCGAGCTGTGTCTATTGGGCCACATCCCGCAGGACTTGCATTCCCCAAACTTCCACCTCCTCCAGCACGGGTGAGTTCCCCAGGAAGCTCCAGATCTTGACCCAAAATGACATGGAGCTAGAGGAAAGCTTTTCCATTACATTTGGGTCTTTTTTCACACAGCGTTCAAGTAGCTTTCTCCCCAGATGGGGAAGGGAAGTGGCTTTCCCCAGGGGCTGTTCTCTGTCAGTAATTTGGTTCAGACACGTCTGTCACTGGGAACCCATAGATTTGGGTCTCCCAGGCTGAGAGCTGTTCCACAAAGCCTCGGTTTGGTCTCATGTTCATTTTGCATTTCAGAAGGTATTTCCAAGCTCTCTGTAAACAGAAGGAAAGTGAAGAAGTGTTAGGAATTGAACAGGAAGTGACTCTTGGGCATTTTCACAAAGCAGCTACACTTCAGTCAACACAGCTTTGTATTTGCTCCCTGTGCTGGACAGCAAGAACCTGCAGAGAGGAGTTTGGCACCAAAGTGGGGACAGGCTGGATCCAGATGTGACCCTGAGAGAAACTTGTCCCTTTCATGCTCTGCTCTCCTGGATACAAGGACAGCTCAGGTTGTTTTCACTGCTGAGTGCTATTCTGCTCTGCTGGAGCGATGCAAACCTGGATTTTCCACCCTAAAATGCTGTTCCTTCCACAGATGATGAGCAAAGCAGTGAAATATCAGCCATAAAAGTTATTAAGCAATGAAGGTTATCACGTTTTTGGATTGGTGTGACCTGATGTGGCAGAGCAGTTATGACCTCGCAGTTATCCCACTGTATTAATTACAGCCATCTTAATTATTTGTTAGCTCCAAGTAATCACCTAGAAACTCTGACACACAGGGCAGATCCACCAGCATTACTCCAGCTCCATCCCTGGGTTTTCCTGTCAGTGCTCATCTTCCTGCTCATAAAAGAGCTTGACCCCTGCACTTGTAGGGTTGCTTAAGGGAAATGAGACCAAAGGTCAGCAGATAGTGCTCCATTGGTTTGTTTTTCTAATCTTGCTGATTCTGCAGGCTCTGAGGCTGATATTCCAATATTTACTCCTCTGGGTTCACAGTGTGGGTGTCTCTGGTTCCCCTGGACTCAATAGATCTACTCACATATTGCTCACTAATAGAATCAGAGGCTGCACATCCCAACTCTGCCTTGCTTTTGCCTTTTTGAAAGCTTTCAAAGATCTTTGCCTGGATTGGCTGGAGGATCACACAGGAATCTGTTGCACTACTTTTGTCTGCAAGAAACAAACTTGGCTGCCAGGGTAATCCCTCAGGAAAGCTTTGCCCAGCCAACAGTGGACAAGCATTGCCCTGTCAATATTTTTTTTTTTTTTTTTTTGGCATTTAGTAAAATGCTGAGACCAACCTGTTGATGCCAACTGAGGGGAATGGCAAGGCTCAGGCTTTGACTTTTGCACTGCCATTGGAAGCACATTCTGTGATTCAGTCAGTGAGTGGCTGTTATCAGCCTGCAGGAGCAATCACATCCCTGTTAGTGCAGGGACTGAACCCTGCCTGAGCCCTGCTGGCACCCTCAGCCTCTAATTACCCACTGGCACACAGCCATGGAAAGAGCTTTCCTCTTACACTGGACATGTTTGCACAAAATCAATCACCTTATCAGATACAGACCCAGCTTTAGTGAAGTTTGGATCAATCCCTTCAAGCTCCTGAACTTTCCAAACAAGGGTGAGGTTTTTAAGGAGAGGCTGGTCAGTTGCCATGGGAACTCTCCTGCTCCCTGTTAGGAGGCACCAGGAGATGCTGCCTGTGTGTTGTATGCAAAGGGAGAAAGGCCTGGCACCAGGGGAGAGGCCACCAGGCTCTTGCACAGCCAGGCCTTCCCCAGCCATCCTTCATTAGTTTCTTTCATTACTCAGAGCTGTGGAACAGCCTGTACTGGCCATCTGACCTGTACATCCCCTCTGGGCAGGTATTATCCCATTGCAGATTTCTCTACAGGAGTGTCTGTGGGAGGAGATTGCTTCTGGAGGAATAAAAAAGGATTTTGGAAGGAGTCAGTGCTGAAGTCAATGGTAAATGAGAGCCCTGCAAACACTGGGTTCTGAACTTCTCTAACACCATGGAATTAAGAGATAGGATTAACTGCAGTAGCTTCCACTCTTTCCCTCCAACCCAGGAGATAAATACCATGTTCTGTATCCACAGCTTTGCTTTTCTAGCCCTTTAGTTAAGTAGGAAAAAACAAAAAGAGTAAGGACTCACTGGTCTAAAATCACACCTAATCCACCTCCTTAATAGTCTAAAGAAGATGCAATCTCAAATCATATAATCAGTTCCATCATCAGGGGGATATTGTGCATGAAATCACAGAGAATGTCTGATTGCTGCAGTGATGGGGTTCCAGCAGGAGAACTGAAGTGCAGGGGCAGTTTGTGTGGCACTGTGACAGTGACATACCTGCAGGGAGAAGCGGCAGGAGTGCATCAGATAGGCCATGGTGGCTGTGCTGCTGCGGCTGATCCCCAGGCTGGAGAACACCAGCACTGCTCCCACGTCCAGCTGAGCATCTGAGCCAAGAAATGCCAGTCACAAATTAGTGAGCTAGGAGAAGGAGCTCCCCGTGGCACAGTCAGGCACTAATTTGGTGACAGCTGACAGGGGGGCTGCAGCCTGAGAGACAGGAGCCCTCAGGAGCCCTGACAGCAGCAGATGGGCACTGCCAGCTCCCATTTCTGTAAGCATTTGCCTTCCTTAAAAATCCACAGTTAAAATGTGGCCTTGAAGAGCAGCACCAATGACAATGACCAGTCAATGCTTCGTTACACATCAGTGTCACCCTCACATCAGGGATCTGAGGAGAAGTGGTCTTTCATGACCTACCAGCTGTGGTCAGCATCACAGACTCTCCCCAGACAGGTCTAAAGGTATTGAAATTTTATTTTGCCTGGAAGGTTGCATATTTAATTAATAACTTTTTAATTCTTTCTCTCCCTCTCTAGACAGAATGATGTTTTTAAAATGTTAGCAACTGAACTCCAGAATTCATAGAGCAAAATATTTTCTTTTAGTGCTGTCAAGATGTTTTGTTTGTTCTTTTGTTTGGTTTTTGTTTTTTTTTTTTTTCCAAGCACTAAGCCAGCATTTTTAAACTCATTTCTATTGTGAGATACTGCTTCTATCCTAAGATCTGGGTAGAACTGGCCTCACTCCAACATACACCTGGCATGAGGACATTCACACTCCTCTTGGAGTATGTGGAGAGCTTTACCCTCATGTTCTGGTTTGAGTAATCTGCTCTCCACTGCCAAATAAACAGTTCCACTATCAGGTAAACAGTGGAACATTTCCACAAGTGCAGCTAATAGGCTCTTGTAGTCTGGTTTGGAAACAGCCACAAATCATGTGTAATGTCAGAAGGAAACTTCTGAAACACTACTGGGAAAAAGCATGAGGCATAATGAAAGGAAAGTAAGTGAATGTCAACATTCAGGTGCACCAAATATTGACATTCAATTCAGGACTACAAAATTATATCCTCAAATGTTGTTTCTTTGTGTGCAGTTGTCATGTCATGTCTGATTAAGCTCTGTGGGGACAGGGTGGTCTTTTGCTTCTGGCTCTGTCCAGCACAGCTCACACAGAGCCTTGGTCTGTGGCAGGTGTTATTTGATAAGCACAATAAAAGAAAACAACATGGTTGGACAGCATCAGGATGGAGCTGCAGGAGCCTGAGCTGCAGGCACTGAGCTGCAGTGTGTTTTTTCTTGTCCCATCTGATGTAATCAGCTGAAAGCAGGTTCATGCTGTCCAACCTGAAAGACTTCCTGGGCCCTTCAGTGGGTCTGCACTGCAAATCACAAAGCTTATCAATGCCTCGTGCTGAGTTCTGTAACGTGTGTCACACTCTGCTTCAAATAAAGCTCTGGTGGCTGAAGATTTGGGCTGCTGAGAGTCAAAGGAGTAAGAGGGAATCCTATGAAGCCCTGGTAGATTCCCTGCTGCAAAGATTTGGGTGGAAAGCTCCCTGTTTTCAGAGTGAGGGATCCTTTAAAGTGAGCAGATCAGAGTAAGTAAATCAGAGTCAGATGCCCTGTAAAATCTCCTCTCTGTCCATCAGGCTGGTTAGCGAGGCAGCTCTGGTATCCATCAGGGTGTGGGCTTGCTTACCCTCCTGTCTGGGCTTCCTGTCACTCCCATCTAATATCCTACAGTGAGCAAGGGCTCAGGAATTCCAGATCAGGATCCACTCACCTATGAAATGAGAAATGGTGGTGAAGGAAGAAAAAAGATCTGCTTCGAGTGAATCAGGAACAGATATATGGAGGGATTTACCTTCTTCTGCCAACCTGGAAAAAGAGCACACAGACCACATGGAGCAGAGGAACAGCCTTGGCAAGAGGTGTTTGTTGGAGGCAAGGTGATAATTTTGTTTCCTGTTACATTTGTGAGTTTTAATCATTGTCATCTTTAACATGATAAGGGATTTATTATGGTGAGGCACAGAGATGTTTGTAGCACAGAACCAGTTTAATCACTGATTTTCCATTTCAATGGTATCAGTATTGATGCTTTAACCTACAGATAGATAACCTACAGAGAGATAAATGAAAACAGATGAACTGAAAGCAGATATGCTTTCACAGAGTGTGTGTTGGCTGTTTTGTGGGCCCCCCCAGTTCCCTTCATGTGGTTTTCTATGGCAGCATCTCCTCCTTCCACAGACTAAGAAAACATGGGGCAAAAAATTGGTGAGGAATTTCCAAAATGTGGAAGCACATCATGCAGAGGACACAGAAATATTACCCACAGTGCAGAGACATTCCTCTGCAGAGAGACAAAGGCATGAGAAATGTCTGCTGGTGTACATGTCCTGGGGTGGGTAACTAGATTTGTTACTTTGTTTGGGTCACCACCTTGAGAAATGCCACTGGGTTTTTCACTGTGTGAAATTGCATTTCCAGCAAGGCCTGCAGACTGGGCTGTCTGGTCATGGACAGAGCAGGTAAGGAAGGAAGACCAAAAATGTGACATATTGCTGACTTAGCTTTTCCACAGATGTGTTGGTAAGATTTTGCTCTGAAAGCTATTTAGAGATACAGGTTTTTCCTGAAGAGTGGTGGTATGTGATAGACTTGAAATACCAAGGGCTTCCCAGTCCTCCTCTTACCCAATTCACCCATGACATGGTCAAGGGCTGCAGGACTATGTTACTATTGTGCTAACTCTAGAGCAGAACTAGAAAACTGAGCATGAAATAGCGCTGGAATCTGCAGAAGTTTCCTTGGAAGGGCACAGGCACTGACTCCTCTGCCAATAAACTCTGTGTCACCTCATTTTTTCACATCACAGACCCTGGTGAGGGTAAGCCTCGAACTGTTGAACTTACAGTGTTACAGGCTGTTCAGAGACGTTGACCAGTGCTTTGATCCTCAGATCTTTCTGAATTTGTTTGTCACTGGCCTGCTTGAAATTGCCCATATATAGCTTTGCAGGCAGTATTTCTACAGGGTATGGCTGGAAGGTGTCTAGTTCCTGCCAGAAAGAAACCACAGGCTCAGGTTAGAGAGTGTCTTTGCCCCCATTAGCTCGATAAGTTCTTAAACAGAAGTCATGTGAAGAGTTGAACAGGCACTTAGTCAGCAGCCCATGACATATTTTAGTGTAATGATTCATTCAGTCACCTGGATTTGCTGTATTTTGAAGTCTTTGCTAGTTTTACTGAGAAAAATTAACAGCCTCACTGTTGTTGTGGCATTACTTGAAGCAAATCCCAACTAAACAGGAGGTGGAATACATTCTTTCCATTGTCTGGAGGGGCTGCAGCAGGACAGATTCGTTTGATGTTCTCCCTGGTTACTGTTTGCAAGGATAAATGAAATCATCTCCCACCTGCAGAGCTGCAGGTGCCCTGCAGTGGCACAGCACAAATCCACAGCTGCATCCGGTGTCGGCAGCGTGGAGGCTGAGGAGGAAAACACACAAGCAGCCGCCAGTGCCTCACATCCCTAAGGGGATGTGCCTTGGATACTGCTCCAGGAGCACAAAGGAGGAGTCTCACAATATAAAACTTCAGTTGAGAGGCAGGGAGGTGCCTGTGTCCAGCTGAGCCTGAGCAGGAAGCTCAGCAGTGAATTGCCCTTCACAGGGCAGCACAAAGTGAATCGATTTTCTCTCCTGTGCTGTAGCATCCACAGGTTAGCACCGTGTCATGGGCTATTTCCTGGGAACCAGAAGGGAACAATGGGAACAAAATACACCTTGGAATGAAATGCTCTGTTGTCCAGCACCTTCTTAACCTGCCCTGTCTGTCCTAAATGTGCAATAAAGGGTAATTGTTTCTCATAAGCTAAATAGATTGATGTTTATAGGTGAAACCAAGCAATCAGGACACAGTGTTTGAGTGGATGGCTGTTTTCTTCCTGGGCTTATTGAAACAAGGCAATTGTGACCCTTCCTGATGAAAAGACATGGATCAGAGTGCCTGGTAGGAATTGTACTTCTGTTTGAAAACATTTGCTGTGTACTATGCCAGATAACCACGTGTGAGAGAGGAGCCTGCTTCCTGTCATCACTTGCTACTGTTTGTTCAGTTATCTGTACTCTCCATAGGCCAGTTTCAGGGTTATCAGAGGAACAGTCCCAGCTTGCTTCCATGAACTTCCTTTAATGCAATAGAAGAGGAAGAAGTGTGGCTGTAAAAGAATCAGTGGTGAGATTCAGAGCAAGCACAGTAACTCAAATTGCATTAAATTCCTTTGTCTCAAATTACTGTGATACCAGTTTTTGCAACACCATTTAACCTGAATTCACCAGCCATCACCAGTTGAATATTAATGTCATCTACTTGGAAATTAGTCTCATCTCACCTGAGGCATCCACAGTGTCTTGTGGCTCTTCAGGAAATGGTAACAAGCTGAAAAACGCCTGTACCCCCCCTTCAGGAGGAGCACGGGGTGGCGGGTGAACTGCTCCAAGTTTCTGGCATGGAAGAGGGCATCTCCTTCCTCAGCACCTAAAGAGACCAAAGAGCTGTTTGCCTGGGCAGGTTCAGCGTCTCCATCTCCTGACATCCACAGCAAATCTCTTTTCATTCCACCTAATGCTCTGGAGAAAACTTTGTTAAGAGCTCAACTTATTCTTTACTTGTTGTTGCAGGTCAGTTACAGGGGGTGCTGCTTTTTCCCTCTCATCTTGATCTTTTATTCCTCTCCTGGTTTCTTTTCTAGGACCAGATTTCTTTTCCTCTCCCCATTTTTCTTTGGGAAATGCTTGTAATAAGTTTCCACAAAAGGGCAGTTTTATTAATTTATATTTAATAATCTTAGTTTTATGGAAGCCCTTTTCTTTAGTCTGCTTTAGGCAAACAGGGAAAAAAAGGAAGTGTCTTAATTAAATTCTTCACAAATGTTTTAAACACCCCCCTCAGTGAAGTAGATTATGTGAGATGGCTGCTCCTCCTCCTCCTCCTCCCAAGGAATCCATCCTGCTTCCCTCTAGCTATGTCTGCTTTAGAAATAGATCAGCACAATAGAAACCCAGCTCTGATTCTCCACACCTTCCCTCTGCTGCCTCACCACTGAGCATTTAGGAACCTGCTTGTTTTATTCATTCCCCTTACACCTCTACTGTTTTTTCTTTTAAAAGTGATGTAAATCTTTGCTAAAACTCTGTAGCCTTTGTAAAGCTCAAACAAACAGAAGTGGTTCTGCTCACAGCAGAAGTCCTTGCCAAAGGATGTGTGAAAGCCAAACACTTCCATGGTTCAAGGAAAACTGAACAATGCCATGGAAAAGTTTCCAGCACTTCACATTTCTTGGTGAACCCCATCAAATCACCACCCCCAGTGAAGGTAAATCTTTTTAAATATCATGAAATGAAAGCCTTGTGTGACCCTCAAAGAAGGAAGTACTCACTCTGGGAACACGTGGAATCTGAGCTGCTGATTTCAGTCTCTGAAGCGGTGCTGCTCCCTGAAAGGCAATTGTTGGACAAGCCAAATCTCAAGGAAATGTGGCAAAAAAAGGAACCCATTCCTCACATGCAACAAGGAGCTTCAGAGGATCATCCACAGATGGGAAACCAGGGCTGCCAGGATGCTTTGAAATAAAACCTGGATTTTTGAAGCCTGAGGACATACACAACACACTGAAAAAACAGAGGCAGAGCACAGTTTTTCACATAAAACTGGGAACATTTACATCTCTTCCAACAAGCTCATAAAATTAAATGAGGAATGGGAAGAATCTTTATCCAGCAGTGAGGACTGGACTGACACGGGTCACACGTACCTGTTTCTTCTTCCTCCTCCTCCTCCTCCTCCTCCTCCTTCTCCTCCTCCTGATAGTCAGAGGAACCCAAAAAGCCAGTGTCATGGTCATACACCACACAGAATCTGACATAGCCCAGCTCCTCGGGATTTGGGATCACATACTCCCCCGCAGGACTCTACCAAAATCACAGAGCAATTCCATCAGGAGCACGGCTCCACTCTTCTCTGGTGGCATCAACACTCCTGCCATCTTGCAAGCTACAGCTCTCTAGCTGCGTGTTGGGTTTGTGCGTGTGGGTGGACACGGCACCGACAGCCCCGGTTAGGAGTCGGGAATGACGCCAATCCCGCTGATTGCTCCACCAGCAGCAGCGGTGCAGATGCCAGCGCTGTCCTTGTGGGGCAAGGCTGCGCTGTGCGAGCTCTTGTGCAATGTTTTCCCTGATATTCAGCTGCTGTGTGGCAATCCTTCGGGCAGCAGGAGCCACCTCTGCTTTGTGACAGAATACATCCCCCCAGCGGCAGCCGCGGGGCACGGCCCAGGCAGGGCAGGGGCTGGGACATTTCCCGAGGGTTTCAAACCAGTTCGGGCTTCCTGCTAACTGCTAAACCCAGGGGTGGTTCACACAAACAGCAATCCCCTCACCAGTTCAATCCTTTGGGCTGTAACAATGTGGCTGTCGTCGAATTCAAGCTGAGAACGGGCATCTGAAAAAAAAACCAACCAAGACAGAGCAATTGGCTTCTAAAGGTGGAATCCTCTTTGCATTTTGTCAGTGGGAATTCAGGCATCCCTCAGAGAAAGAGATTTGGAAATGAGGCACTTGGAGATATGGTTTAGGGGTGGTTATAGTGTTGCAGGGTCAGCTGTTGGACTGGATGAACTTGAAGGTCTTTTCCAACTTTGGTGATTCTATGATTTGTTTTTTTAGAAACTGAGGCCTTCTGCTGTGGGTATAACAAACTCCAGGGTTGATGTGGGTCTGTGTGTAACACCAAGTGATGACCAGCAGTGTTAGTCCTGACCCAAGTGTGCTCCTGCAGCATTCCCAGCCTCAGCCCTGTGCTCTGTTCCTGCTCTGACCTGCCCAGCAGCTCTGCCTCTGCTGCTCCAGAGCTGGGGAGAGGGACACTGCAAAGACCCCAGCCCCACTCCCAAACTGGCTAAGTCCCTCACCAAAACAGGAATCTTTGTGCAATGGTTGAGAAATCTAGTCCAGTTCTAAAACCTCTGGGAGCAGCAGGGAAGAGTGTGTGTATCCATGGGACTGATGAGAGCAGGGAGAGCTGAGCACCAGGAAAGCCAAAGCAGCACCAGCTCACAGCACCTGAAATGGGATGGGAGGAAGGTCCCAAGTGCCAGGGCCCAGAAATGGTGAGAAGTGATGTGTGTGCTTTTCCTCACGAGCCCTGTTGGCTCAGGCTGAGGGACTGAGCACAGTGCCTGGCTGCTGGCAGGGACAGCAGGCAGGGACAGGCAGGGGCAGGGGCAAGAGCAGGAACTGGGGCAGGCAGGGGCAAGAGCAGGAACTGGGGCAGGCAGGGACAGGCAGGGACAGAAGAAGCAGCAGACAGGGCAGAGACAGGTGGGGACAGGGAGGGACAAGCACAGGCGGGAGGAGGGACTGGGATAGGCAGAGGAAGGGGCAGCAGCAGCAGCAGGGGCAGGCAGGGGAAGCGGCAACAGGGGGAGTGACTGAGCTAGCCAGGGACAGGCAGGGACAGGGGCAGGGACAGGCAGGGACAGGGGCAGGGGCA
>VYZP01077403.1:0-15530 GCA_013400635.1 Hypocryptadius cinnamomeus | reverse complement strand
GGGGCCGCGCAGGCGCCGCGCGGGCCCTGGAGGTCGTTGGAGTCACCGATCCCGCCGCAGCCGCCGCTCGCGCCCGCCGTGCCCGCCATGCTGTCCCGCCTCAGCACCGCCACCGCCCTGCGCCGCGGCATCGCCACCTCCGCCCAGGTACGGCGCCCGCGCCCCCACACCGCCCCCCGCGCCGCCGAGTGACGCCCCGCGCTTCCTCCTCCGTTCTGGGGCTGCTACGGAGCTCGGGGGGGGAAGCCGGGGAGGAGCCCCGGTGCTGCTCGGTGAGGGGGCTGTGGAGCTCAGGCGCTGCCCGGTGAAGGGGTGCAGCGCGGGGATGCAGGCCTGGTTGTTTCTGTTCTGGGCCTGCAAGGCCGGCGTTGGACGTAGTTCCTCCTCCGAGGCTGCGAGGCTCGGGTGGAACGCAGGCCCTCGATGGGAGGCTGCGGGGTCGGGAGGCAGCCCCAGTGCTCCTCGGCTGTGGAGCCCTGAGTATCCTCGGTGAGGGGCTGCGGGGCTCGGCGGGAGCCCAGACCCCTCGGTGAGGGGCTGCGGGGCTCGGGGGGAGCCCGGACCCCTCCTCGGTGAGGGGATGCGGGGCTCGGGGGGAGCCCGGACCCCTCTTTGGAGTGGAGGGGCTCGGATAGAGCCCAGAGCCCTCCTCGGTGGGGGGCTCGGGGGGAGCCCGGACCCCTCCTCGGTGAGGGGCTGTAGGGCTCGGGGGGAGCCCGGGGCCTCAGTGAGGGGACTGTGGAGCCCGGGAGCTCCGCAGTGAGGGGCTGTAGGGCTCGGGAGCTCCGCAGTGAGGGGCTGTAGGGCTCGGGAGCTCCGCAGTGAAGGGCTGTAGGGCTCGGGTGTAGCCTAGAACTCCTCGGAGAGGGGCTGGGAGCGTGTGCCGGTGCCTCGGGCGGGGGGAAGGTGGCTCGGGGGGGTCTCGGTGCTGGCTGTGCCCGGTGACAGCACCGTGCCCCTGCGGGTCCCACCCTGCTCCAGCCAGGCTGCGAGTGTTACAATCCTGTACGAACTCCCTCTCTCTGATGGTGTGCAGAGGGTGATGGGTTTGCTGCTTCCTCCCTCTAGTGCAAAAATGCCCCTGCGTTCCGGAGGTGTTAAGAACTAGAGCTGGTGGTTGGTTTAGCAGTAATCCTTCATGTGCCGAAATCCACTGTGCTGGCTCCAGACCACTCTGCTGTGGCTGCACGGGTAGAGACAGACCTCAGTCCAGTGTTAATAGGCCTGGTGGGATGTAAAAGACTGATTATTGCAGCTGTAAATATGTGTTGTTTAGGAGAGCCTTGTCTAAGTCTTTTCATGGAAACTGTATTCATTAGCAGTGAGATTTTGACCCCACGGTGTCAGCTCGGCCACAAATGGGGTCAGCAGTGACACTTGCCAGACTTTGCTTCCTCTTAAAGAGTTTCATGCAAAATTCTGTTTGTTACAATAGCAAGAAAACTGGGCTGAGGTTAATCTGGTCCAGTTCTTGGGTAGGTCATAGCACAGTAATTAAGCTGTTCATGAAGGGACGTGGAGCTATTAGTGCTTTTATCTGGAAAGATTGTGATAAAGTATGGCATTCTCAGCAGTAATTGCTCATTACATCTCCACAGGAGTTTTCCATCATCACTTTGGCAGTGTTGCACTTTAAGGTCATTCTGGCCCCTGGAAGGAGCTTTCCTCTTGTGGAGCAACACTTTGCAAACAGGCATTTGTGATAGAAATTACACCCTGCCAGTCAGTAGCTGAGTGAGGATAAAATTGGTCCACGGGGCAACCAAGCACAGTTGATTTTACTTGATTCTCAGCCATGTGATCAAAGCTGGAAATTGTAGTCACTTAATGTTCTCAGTCCTGAAGCTGCAGGTGTTATTTTGGATTTATATAATGTTCTTCACATATATGCAGTGGTTATTACATTTCTTGTAGTCCATTAAGTGTATTGATTTGCCAAACAGAAAGCTTTTTTTTTTTAATATACTGGCAATGTAAACTAGAAAAACTACAGACCAGTTTTGCCCTAAATCAGGCCTGGGCCCACATGGCAGGTATTAGTCTCAGGCAGGCATTTCTGCTGGGAGAAGGGTGATCCCTTGGGTTCCTTTGCCCTAGCCTTGCTTCCCTTTTGAGCTTCAGATCACAGGTAACCATTTCCTCCAACTTGTCCCACCAATAAACCTGCAGGATCTCTGGGAGGCTGCTGTGAGGGTCATTTTCTGTAGGCTTAAACTATCAAGTTTACACAGTGCTTGGTAAAAAAACGAGAAACAGAGCTAAAAGTAAAGAAAAAGCGGTGAAAGGTCACTGCTGGTGGGGGTGACTGCCAGAACAGCTCTACAACGTGTTTGCTGTCTGTTTTGCACAGAACAATGCCAAGGTGGCAGTGCTGGGGGCCTCGGGGGGCATCGGGCAGCCCCTGTCCCTGCTGCTGAAGAACAGCCCCCTGGTGAGCAAGCTCAGCCTCTACGACATCGCTCACACTCCGGGCGTGGCAGCCGACCTCAGCCACATCGAGACCAAAGCCAATGTCAAAGGTACCCTGGGAATGGCCTCACTTCCAAAGGGATCCTCCCACCCACAGGGGTGCCTCTGACCCTGAGTGCCCATTGCTTGTGAGGGGAAATCTTCACCCACTGATCCTGAAGCCCAGTGTCAATTTAAGTAGCTTTTTCCTCAAGCAGTGAATGATTAATTAAGGTTTAGCTGATTAGGTTGACCTGTATGGAGATAAATGTGGGCTGTGGTTGCACTGTTGAAGGGAAATTTGTGACGTCTGGCAGGAAACATTCAGTGAAATTATCTCAGAGTGTTGAATTTAAAAGTTTGACTAGAAATAGGTTTAACACTCCCTGGGTGAATTCCATGTGCTTCTTTTCTCTTAGATTCTGATGAAATCAAAACTTAATCTTTCTTTAATCTGAAGATCACCAAAAGGTGACATTTTACATGAATGTGCCAGTCTGCAGTTCTTTGGGGGCACTGACTCTAGTGCCAGGGCTTTTGGAGAGTAAATACACATAGCAGGAGGAACTGAGAGTTTGGAAACAGGTGAATGTGAGATTCACACCACTCTCATTCTGTAAGTTTTAAAACAAGGATAAAACATCAAATGGGATCCATCCATAATTGTGTTTCTTTGCTTTTCAGCATTAAGTCTAAATTGAAGGTTAAATTTAAAAAAAAGGACTTGGATGCCTCTGGGCATGATTTTATACTTCAAAGTGTCAACTATTTAATAACTGTCAAAAATATAATGCCTGAATATCTTCCATTTCAGGCTTCATGGGACCTGAGCAGTTGCCAGAATGTCTGAAGGGCTGTGATGTTGTTGTTATTCCAGCAGGAGTCCCAAGAAAACCAGGTAGGTTCTCTTTGTTGGAAAGCCCCGGGGCTGCTTTGGAGTGGATTTCTGCAGTTCTGCTGTTCAGGGCTGTGTCTGTTGGGGTGTAAGGGGTCTGTTCGTGCTCCTGCCCCAGAGCTCCCTGTGGTATCAGGCAGCTCATTCAGCCTCTCTTACACTGTCCCTTCTGAAACGGGCTAAATTGATTTCTGGAGTTCCTACTTGGGCCTGAGCTGGAAGGCTTTTCATGCAAGTGATCCTGAATCTCCCTTAGTGTTTCTTGTCCCAGAGCAACGCTCAAGGAATAAAAACTGGTTCTTAGTTTCATTTCTCAGCAGAAGAGAAATAATCCATTTTGTTTTGTGTCAGTTGTACGCAACTTCTTGAGGCATCTACAAATGAATGCTGTTAAGCCTTCCTGGAATGTTTGACCTGCTCCATTTCCACTCTGTTTTCCAGTATCCTATTAGGAACATAACAAAAATCTAGACTTTAATGCCTAGCTCTTCCTAAATCTTCATTTTTCATGGTTAAAGTAGTTGCTGCGATAGCAGTGGGGGGTGGTGCTTACACAACCAGCAATATTTTGCACACAGCAATTGTCATTTAAACTGTAGTTGTGGAAGTGACTTAAAAGAGGGAGGAGGATTCATCTTGGGAGCAGCTGTGCTGCTCTGAGCACCACTGATGTGGGTTGTGTGGTCACAGTGTACTTCAGGCAGCCTCAGTGAGGTGGGTTCTGACAATGGATGGACAGCTGGGCTGGTTGCTCCTGGAAAAGGCTGATCTCTTTATTAGTGAGAGGAGTTACCTGTGGAGCCAATTCCTTGCTGAAACTGGAGAATTTGTTCTTGATCTGTGAAACCAGAAGCTGATGTGTGTCTGTCCAGAGCAGAATATTGGATTTTGATTGGATTTCCTGCCTGTGATGTAACTGTGGGTAACTTAAAATCCTGCCCTGGCTGTGTTTTAGGTATGACCCGTGACGACCTGTTCAACACCAATGCCAGCATTGTTGCCTCTTTGACAACTGCCTGTGCAAAGCACTGCCCAGAAGCCATGATCTGTATTATTTCTAACCCAGTAAGTGTTTTCTGGAGACCTTGGAATGTAGAGGGAAAACCTCACCAAATTCCAGATACTAGAGTATACCAAATACTAGAGTAATCCAAATTCCTACTAATTTTGACCAGTATCTTTAAAGTCTGCAGTGTATTTGCAGAAAAGCCTGGTTCTACTAACCCATTTTTCTTGGCTATTTTTAATTCAGAGAAAACTTGGATGTAAAATTGCTTAATACCTCCAAGTCTATGTGACTGGTTATAAAGCAGGCTGGTGTATTATCTGGGATAAAAGCCTTAGCTCACTAAGGGAGGAGCCTTTGTAATAGGAATGAACAAATTTATTGTCTTAATGGTTATTTAAAATTAATGATTTTTATTCCAGCCTGACTGTAAATTGTTCTTCAATTTAGGCATTAAAGTAATTGGCTACAGTTGATTCCAAATTGGAAGTATAGTTCGGGTTGTTAATTGGCCTGTTAAGTTCATGCATTAGCTTCTTTATTAGACTGCTTTTAATCAGTGCTTGCCTCTTCTTGCTTGTAGGTAAATTCAACCATCCCAATAACTTCAGAAGTCTTCAAGAAGCACGGTGTGTATAATCCCAACAAAATCTTTGGTGTTACGACACTGGACATCGTCAGAGCGAATACTTTTGTGGCGGAACTAAAGGCAGGTCATGGTTAGCATGCAGGGGGAGGGATACTGCCTGCTTTGATCATCAGATCTATAAAGAAGTGCTTCCAAAATCACTGCAGAGAGCCAAAGGAGCTCAGATTTCTGTGCAGCTAGAGGCAAAGGCAACGATTCCCTGTCTCCCTTATTTAGAGGAGCCTGAAGATAAGGTTTCTTGCAAAATGTGGTTCAAGAGACTTTGACCTTTCCTTTTCATAGCTGAGCCCTGCAAGTGAGCTGTGTGTTGGCCTTAGTTCCCTTGGCATTCCCAGCCCTGCCGTGCAACCAGAGGAGAGGGTTGAGTTGTGGTGTGTGTTTGCAAGTGAAACTCTGTGCTCTGTGTCACAGGATACTCTGCAAAGTATCAGGAGCTGTAACAGGTTACTGCTCTTAATAGCTCTGGTGGTGTTTATGTTGTGCTGCTCTTCATCCAACCCTGCAGTAATAATATCCTGTAACTGTATGAAGTGATCAGAGTAACCCAGAGTTCTGCTCTGTAGATGTGGCTTTGTCCCTTTGTCTGGAACTCCTGCTCTGTGTGTCCTAATATCCAGGGCAGAGAGTGAAGTCACTTGTTTTTCTTGCCCGTGTGCTTCAGAAGCTGGAAAGTTTTGTGTTTCCTTCAGGGCTTGGATCCAGCTCGAGTAACTGTTCCGGTTATTGGTGGCCATGCTGGGAAGACCATCATCCCTCTGATCTCTCAGGTGAGTCAGGGTGACAGCTGTGTGTGGCAGCACACTCAGCAGCACGTTAGAGTTGATATAAAGTGCCTTTGTGATGGCAGGAAATGTGCTAGGATAGAGCACAGAGTCTTCCCTGCTCTCATGGCTACTTTCCTTCTGGGATGGGGTGCAGGATGCGGTGGAAGGCGACAGCCTCAATCTGAACCCATCTGGGCAGTATAAACAGTTCCAGCTTTCCTTTAAAGGAGTTTGGGATAAGAACTGAGGGGTAGTGTGGGTGTTTAGATGTCCTGGCACTGTTTGTGACAGGTATCTCATGACAGGAGAAAAAGTGGATTGATTTTGCCATGATGGACTGGAAACCCCCCTTGAAACTTAAGCATTGAAAGGCACAGCTCAGGCTGTGAGGCAGGGAGGCCTGTTCCAGCCATGACTGGTAGTCTGGCCCTTCAGCCAGGCTGAAATGCAGTTCTGAAGCAGGTGCAGTCTCATGGGGAGATGCTGGGATGTGGCCAAGGAGCAATCTATAACAAAGGGAGAAAAGCTGAGCTCTAAGTGGGGAATAAAATATCCTTTACAGAAGGATTTTCTTGGGAATAAGAGCAAGGGCATTGGAGTAGCTGAATGCTGAGAGGTGCTTTAGTTAAACAGTCCATTGGGACAGACAGAATTGTGCTTAAGCTACTGGTGTAGCTGTAACTGAAGGTTCAGTGAATTCCTAAATACTGCTGGGAAACTGGATCTTCCATAAGGCTTGACTTCCATAATGCCACGGTGAGCCAAATATTTACCAGAAGACTTTCTGAAATTCCTAATGCTTGGAGGGTGTCTGTAATGCACAGGACTACACAGCAGTGAGGAGCCATGGCAAGCCCTGGTTTAGCTGTGAAGTTGTGGTTTGTCCCTGAGGAAGCTGGGTGTGACTGGGTTCCTGTTCCAGGCCATGCAGTAACCCCAGCTCTGACTTTTACAGTTGGTCAGTGTCACACAAGCTGTGAGCTGGGGAAACCCATTTTGCCCAGTTGAGAACTATTGATAACAACTGCAGTGGTACAAAAAATATTGTGTGCTTTATGCTGAATCTGGAAGGGTTCTGGTATTGGTAGTAACTTCTTTTTTCCCATCCAGTGCACACCAAAAGTGGAGTTTCCTCAGGATCAGCTGGAGAAGCTTACAGCAAGAATTCAAGAAGCTGGGACTGAAGTTGTCCAAGCTAAAGCAGGAGCAGGTGGGTTCTTGAGTAAAGCTCCCAAGTAATTCCTGTTGACTGTCTGTAGGGCTGCAGTCCTCTGCAGTTTAATCTTATTAACAGGTTATGAACTGCTGGTTGTCAGTCTCACTGCTCTGCTCTGTCAGCTGCTGCCTGGGCTGTGCTACTAGAAACAGCTCAGTATGTAAGACTAAATATTAACTGATCCCACACAACCTATGCCTTTAAAAGAATCTTCTCTATCAAATTAAGCTGTTTCTTTTATAAATCTGGTCAGTTAGATACATGTAGCTAGCCAAAAGCTGCTGCTTTATCTAACTGGCCATAAGCTTCAAGTCAGTGACACTGCATTATTACTGACAACACGGTGGTGTGGAAACCTTTGGTGCTAAAGGAAGTATCAAGTTTCAATGGGATCTGTTCTGAAAGTGGTTTAACTCTTCCAGGATCTGCCACCTTGTCTATGGCCTATGCTGGTGCTCGATTTGTGTTCTCCCTGTTGGATGCCATGAGTGGAAAGCAGGGGGTTGTTGAATGTGCCTTTGTTCGATCGGATGTGACAGAGGTCCCATACTTCTCTACACCTCTGCAGCTGGGGGTATGTACTTCACATCACAAGCCTTATAAACAGCAGCTACTGGTTGTGTCATGTGGGTTTTACTCGGTGGTTTCAGTTTAGCTGAGTGCCTGCTGTTGCTGGAGTTAACAGCTGAGTGTGCCTTTAAGAGTCTGCAGTATTTGGATGTGGTACTTAGGCACATGGCTCAGCTTGACAAGGATGCTGCTGCTTTTATCTGCTCTTAGACTGCAGGTCACTGAGTAACCAGAGGTTCAGACTTGGCTTAAGAGGTCACACTTGCCCCAAGTCAGGCCTGTTTACTCTGGGCTTTCATATGATTAACCAGAGTCAGCAATCCTGTCTCCTCAGCTTGATCTGCTACAAGCAAATCCTCAAACTGAGGCACATGGGGAGCTACAGCATGGATTAGGATTAACAGCTTGCTTTCAGGACCTCTGCTGAACTCTGAAAGCAGTGTTCCTTTTGTCATCCATACCCTGGGGGAGTGGAAAACAGTGATGCTGCAGCCCTGTCATGGCTGCTGGGATGCAAAGGATGGTGTTTGCTGTCTTAGAGGCAGGCTGGTGAGGGGATGGAAGCAGAGGGATATTAAGAGGGAATGTAGACATCTTGAAAAACTGTGAGTGCCACTCGGAGGTAGTTTGAGATGGCAAGCAAAGGACATACACCAGAGGAGATTCTCTTGCCAGATGGCGGCTATGGAGTTAGGAAGGATCAGTTGGTGTCAGTCTCCTCTTGAAGGAGCTGCTGGGTTGGCTTCTGATGTCACACATGTGAATGAGAAGTTTGTGAGGGCTCTAGAAGTTGCCACAGATAGTAAGAGGCTTCTTTCCAGGAAGCACAGGGTTGGCAGACCAGAGATGACACAGGTGCCAGGCTGGGTCTCTGTCTCAGCTGGATAATACTTAGACAGAGCTGTTAAGTTACTCTTTAGGTCATTCAATGAATGGTTAATCCTTAAATCCTCTTTCCCTCAGAAAAAAGGAATTGAGAAGAACCTAGGCCTTGGCAAGCTCTCCCCCTTTGAAGAGAAGATGGTTGCTGCGGCCATGTCTGAGCTGAAGGGTTCTATTAAGAAAGGAGAGGACTTTGCAAAGAACTTCAAGTGAAGACTTGACAACGGGGAGGAATTAACTTCCTTAATTTATTAAGGCATCATGTCACTTTTTGACTTCTGATTCAAAGCTCATGCTTTGGTTGAAGTCTGTCTGTATTAGCTTGATGCTTGTTGCCAGTGCAGAGTCTAATTCTAATCATCAATAAAACAGCCTCATTTTTTCAGTGTACCATGTGGAGTTGTCCTGATGTGCTTGTCCTTTGGAAGGTGGAGGCTGTAGGTCTCAGAGTGGGCCTTGGTTTCAGCAGGGATGAAATAGCCTTGGGAAGGGGGTGAACTGATTACTCCCAACTCTGCTGCTGCGTGGGTTTGGGCTCCTTGTTTAGCACAGCCACTGGGAGCCAGGTGTGACCAGATCAGGATGGATGTAGGGGCTGCACAAAGGATAACTGAGTGAAATTATGTAAAAGATGTTTTTTCAGGAGGTGGCATTACCTCTATTACCTTGTGTTACCTTAATCTCTTATGTAATTTGATTTTAAAGGAGTTAGTGAAAGAGCACAGTGTTTGAAACGTCAGTCCTACACTAAGACAATAATTAAATGCTGAGAGCGACTTCTTTCTAGTTAGGAACAAAAGCCTTGATTTAGCATCTCCATAAATTTCTCTTACATTCATCCTCTTGTGAATATAAAAATAAATGTCTGCAAGAAGATGGTGATGACGAGTTCTGTTGCTGACTTCTTTGAAGGTAAGCTTTAATGAAGGAAGCTATTAATTCACTCTTCCTCCGTGCTCTGCGCTGCTTACGCTGTTGCTTTGAATTGCTCTCATCTGTGTAGGTTGAATTCTAAGTTGAACAGACTTTATTTTGATGAGTGAAGGAAAAGCCAAAGCCCAGCACCTCTGGAGGAACTGAGGTGAATGTTGGTTTGAGCCAGAGAACATGGGGTAGTCACTTACAAGAAAGATACCTGAAAGTCATAGATATTCTTTGGTCACTGCCTTTTATCTTCCTCCCACGTGTGGTTTTTTTTCTGAGCTCTCTTAACTAGGTTTTATTTTTTTGATTTTAATTAGTTCATCATTCTGAACCAGATCACACAGTTGTGACTGTTGTAGATGCATGGAGAATAAAGTATCTGGTTTGTTTCCTGCCCTGTGGAAGATGTGGGCAAGAGGACAGCAAGCACAGTCCTTGTCACTCCTCTGCAGAAATCCAGCATGTTAGAAGCTTGGTTTCTTTACAGGAATAGTAATGAAATAGAAGCGTTGGCAGTCATTACTCAGCAGGCTTGGAACAAAGTAATTATTAGGTGGTATTAATAGAATTAAAGATTGTGTTGGAGGGGGGCAGGGGAGGATGTTGGAACTGGAGGACACTGAGGAGGAGTGACAGGCCAGACCTGGTAAATGTGGCAGAGAATGTTCCAAACAATAAATGGAAGGCATGTGGCAGACTGTTCTAACTGAATGTAGGGGTCTTGTCAGCAGTTTCAAACCGGAAACAGGCAGCACAGAGTTAAAAACAGTGTGTGTGCACCTGCAGGGGTGTGTGTCCAGTCTGGGTGCCCAGGTGGTCCAGGGGCACTGCTCCATGAGCTGCAGGGTAAGCCTTGCCTTGCAACCTGCAGGACAGGAACACACATTTGTTCCAGTCCTGCTATTTTTAATACAGCAGATAGAGCAGATTTCTGAGCATTGGAGACTTTTCAGAACTTGAGGTTCATCTTGTGGCTTAGGTTATTCAATCTTTTCTTGTGTCAGCAGTCCAAACCCAGCAAAGTCTGGGGGAATTGCCTGGACAAGCAGAAAGCTCTGCTTGTACCAGTAGGGACTCAGGGACATCATGGGCAAGTGGAGCTGAGGTGGAAGAGGATTATGTCTCAGCACCTGCTGACTTTTAGGTTCTCCAAGGTCTCCTTCAAATCTCCTGAATGTTAACAAAGTCCCTGCACTGTTTGGATTTTGGGGTTGTTTCTTCTTCTCCCCAATCCCACACTGCATTTTTGGAGTTGCAGCTATTCCCTGTGCTGGAAATCTGCTCCCTTTTGGGAAAGGAAAGGAGACACTCTTTTGTGGCTTTCTGCAGTGAAGTCAGAGGCCAGAAGGACATTGGCTAAAGGTGAGAAATGGACTTGTGTCAGTGCTCCCTGCTCGGTCACTGTGCTGTCCCTGTGGCTGAGCAGTGCTGTGGTGAGTTACAATCCCTCTGGGGACTGGAGATGGTTTGTAAAGGTGTGTAAAGGTCCCACCCCTTCTCTCTGAGCAGATTCCCTGGAGGAGGAAGGGATCTGGCTCATATCCCTCCCTGGGAGGATTAGGAATCAGCTGGGTGTACCCAGATAAGCCAACCCTCTGTCCTGGAAGTTGTTTCCTGGTGCTGTGGCTCTGACACAAGACCTTCATCCTTTCTCCTCCAAGTTCTGCAGCGGGGCTGCCCTGCTGAGTCACAGCACTCATTGCAGTGCTGGCAGCCTTTGTGTTAACCTCCTGTGGAGGAGGGTGGCCCGGTCTGGAGGAGGTGAAAAACCTGCCCTGTGCAGATCTCTTGGGTTTCATCCTTTTTACTGAGCAGACTTTTGCCCTGATGGTCTCTAAGCACCTCTTCCCCTGCAGCATCATTTCTGCACAGGGAGCTGCCACCTCCTTGGGCAGCCCAGCCCTGCACCGGAGCACAGATGTCAAGATCCAGAGGAGATGTGTGTGGAGAGTAATAAATAAAGATTGTCCAGATGGCCATATGTCAGGTCACTCGAGCCCACCTGCTGCTCCTGTGCTGCTGCAGCAGCATGTTAAATGCAGGAAAGGATAGAACAAGGAGAAAAGCAAATGTAACTCAGGCCTCATCCTGATCATCATTGTCCTGGAGGGCTACAGCTGGGATGACCACAGGAGCAGGCTAGCAGACTTGTCTGTTTTTCCTTCCTGGCTCTGTGCAAGGGCTGGTGCTTTGGTGTGGGGGTACAGACCTCCCACCCTGAGCCCCAGCTCACCCTGGGGGGCTCTGGGTGCTGGGAGCTGCCAGCAGCCACTTTCCTTGGGGTAAGGCTGGTACAGCTGCAGCAGGCGTGGCTGAGCCTGAGGACAATCCATGGCATTTCGGTGACATTTAGGAGAAGCAGAAGAAGGAACAACAGTTTAGTGCAGCCTCTGCCTTGCCAAAGCTGGCTGCCTTCCCAGCTCCAGCAAAAGAGCAAGACTGGAAGGACTGGAGGGGCTGGAGGTACTTCAGCAAGGTGCTGGGTAACTATTGCCCTCTCTCAGGAGCCCACCTCCAAAATTCACAATCTCCAGTGATTTCTCCCCACAGAATCTGCCAGGACAGAGAGATGTTGCTGCCCTTTCCCTCCCCTGGGCAGCCCAGCGTGTGCACCACCAACCTGGGGTACCCTGTGCTCAGCCTCACATTAGTGGGGCTGGCAGTTCAGAGCAGGCAGTGCATGCTCTGCCCAGAAATGGGGAAAGGAGAGGAGGAAATACACCCCAAGGTTGGCTGGGTGTAGCTGGGGGCACAGGCAGATCTCCCCCACAGCCAGCTCAGGTTCCCCCTTTCCTCACAGAGCAAGGGCAAAGGGTTTTAACATGAGCAGGAGCGCCACAAACCATCTGAGCTGTGGATGTGGCTTTGCACAGAGCTCTCCCCCTCCCCTAGCTCTCCTGCCTGGCCACAGGCAGTGTGAAGCCACCACCTTTGCATTCCCTGCTCTTGATTTACTGCGATGCCCGAGAGCTCCCACTTCCCTCCTGGGTGCCTCAAAGCAGAGCTGGAGAGCGACGCCGAGGCAGGAGGGTTTGTTTGCATTTACAGGGAAACCTGTTAATAAAGGAGACCAAAGGGACTGCTCTTTTCCTGGCTGCAGGAACAGATGGCTGGATAACACAGTGCAATTAATATGCAGGGAGTCCTGCCGGGGCAGGGATTTGATTGCCTGTTAGGAGAGGTTAGCACGCTCAAGCCGAGCTCTGCCACCACACTGCCCGTCCCTGGCACCTGCTGCCTGCAGGGACTCTGTGGGGACACTGGGACAGATTGGATGGGGTCACAGATGAGAGTGTGGGCACCGGATATGGGGCAGGATGCAGCTGGGGGCTCTGGGACAGTGGCAGGTCTCTGCTTTTCCCATGCTGGGTGATGCTCTGGGAACCCTTTGGGTTTATAAAAGCAAAGGATGGCTCTGGTGATGAATGACCGCTCAGAGGTATTTCCAGGCTGGAAGGGCAGCTCTGGATTGTGCTCTTTCCTCCTGGACTTGTTACCTCTGGGTAAGGAGGTGCCAAGGAGAGCATCAGGCAGGAGTTCCTGGATGAGCTGAGGGAGGTGGGCACAGGAGGTGGGCATCTCCTTGCTGCAGCACAGCGCACATACAGAACATTTCCGAGGGCTTCAAAGAGTGACCCGATAAATCCACAGGGAAGAAAAACCCCTGCCAAGGTCTAGGAGGGTTAGGGAACCCTGAGGAAGCAGGAAATCCAGCAAACCCACCCCAGCACTGAGCTGGGCCACGTGGCCACACGGTCAAGCCCAAATCGATGGGAGCCTCCAGCCCAAGGTCACCCTGAGCACGTGCAGGGCAGTTCCCCTGCCCTGTCCCCATCCTATCCTGGGCTCTCACAGGATCGCAGTGCCCCCAGCCCCTTCCCCTTCATACCTTTGCTTTCCCCCCCCCCATTTTCTGGTATTTTCTCCCCCCTCTGCCTCGTGGAGGTTGTTGAGCACCATGAAAGGCAGCGCCAGGCTTTGATCAGGGGCTGCTGCCTGTGCCGTGCCAGCAGCCCGCTCCGCACGGCACCGCCACTCCCGGCCGCCCTTTCTTCTGCGTCAGGAGGAGGCTGCTGGAGATGTCGAACCTCAGCGCAAATCCTCACAATTAGGCCTGTTCTGCTGCCTGCCTCGTTTGATCTCCTTTAATTATTTATCGCCTTTTCTTTCTCCTCTTTCCTAAATCCTCGGTTTCTTTCAAGTGATGATTTCCCTCCTCTCCCCCCAGCCGTGGCTGGCTCTGCCTGTTTGCCTGCAATTACCGACCCTTCTGCTCCTTCCATCTCTCCCCTTTTGTTCTCCACCAGATCAGTCCTTCTCGCTGCTCTCATGGCTTCACCCTTCCCGCCTGCCTGGCAGCTTTTTCTTCCTGCTTTTCTTGATTTTTTTCCCACCTGGCTGGCTATTTCCTCTCTCCATCCCGTTCCAGGTGTGGTTCTGGCTGTGTTTGCTGCCCATGCCAGGGATCCTGCACCCTGGGCTGGGCTATGCTCCATCTCCCACTGCTGTTCTCCGGGCTACTGGTCAAACTCTGCAGTGGCCCTGCTGCAAAGCCTGGCTCCTGGCCAAAACCAGGGAGCCCCATGGGGCTCCTGTCCTTGCCATGCCAGGGTCTCCCTGTGCTGCTTTTTCATCCCTCATTTCTTTGTTTCCCAGGACCTGATGCATTATTCAGCGCTGCGGACGCTGCGGGGTGTTGGGAGGATAATGGTGCTGCAAAGGGCATGGGCTCACCCTGGCCATGCTGGATTTTCTGTCATGGGCTGATTTCCCCCTCCAGCATTAAACCAGGAACAGTCCTGACCATGCAGGAGGTTCCTCCTAGGAGGTGACATCTGCTGTCAGCCCTGGGGGGACATGGCAGGGACAAGGAGCAGGGGGAGGCAGCAGTGGCCCTGGCAGTGCTCCAGGGGCTGCACCTCCCAAATTTTTTAATAGAGTTTAAAACAGACACAGGTCCAACACATGGCCCCTTGTTTCTGTAGTCCTGACGTGGATAATGGATGCAGGATGCAGGTTTTGCTCAGCAGATGTAGCAAACCACCCCAAACTGTTGTTTAACCCTTGTGGGAAGAGGATGCTCATGCCCTCCAACCCTGTTTGCATCTGGGCACTGTGAACCCCCAGCTGGACCTGTCCCCAAGGTTTGCTGCCACCTCAGCCTGTGCACAGGGACGGGGAGGAAGGTGAGGGATGGAGGGCTGGTGTTGCTGGCAGCATTTTGGTTCCTGGGTCTGTCCTCCCTCAGGAAACACCATCACCCCGCTGCCTTCAGTTCTGGAGACATCCCCACCAGGACTGGCCTCTTCAGCCTTGGCTGCCCCCAGGAAAGCTCCCTTTAGACCTCACCTCTGGCTTCTTACCCCTGGCTCTGCAGAAACTCCCTGCCCAAATCCTGCTCTGAGGCCAAATCCCCCATGGAGTGATAGCCAGGCGCTCTTGTTGGGCTCTGCTTGGGAAGCTGCAGCCAAATTCAGGAGGGAGCTGTGGTCACAGGGGATGCAGAGCCCAGGCAGTGCCGGGGAAACTGAGCCAGGAGTGGAACCAGGTGTCCCCAGACAGGTGTGTTTGGTGTCCCTGGTAGAGCAGCTGGGGTGAAATCAGAGTGTTTTGGGAAGATAAACCCTGTTCATGACCACACTGGGCAGATTTGAGGTGGTTTAGGGGAGGTTTGGAAGCTTTTCCCCTTCTTTGGTTTCACCATTTCCTGTCTGCTGAGGAGGGCGAGTGCCCGGCATCACTGAAGGAAATGAAAATTAATTATGGGCTCATTAACACGGACTCATTACCTGAGCTGCAGCACTGGGTAGTGTCCCCGTTGGGGACCCAACACCTCCCAAATCACCACAACCCCCCAGCCATCCCAAAGCCCCCACACCTGCCAGGGTGAGGCTGTTCAGGTGCTCCCAGGCAGTGCTGGGGAATCAGGTGGGAACTGGGCAGGGCTGGGGACACTGGGCTGGTACTGGGGGACGTCTGGGGGCATCATGGTGAGGAGGTAAAGGGTGGGATGGAATTCAGGGTGGAATATGGGATGGGATGGGATTCAGAGTAGGATATAAGATGGGATACAGCATGGAATATGGGAAGAAATGTAGGGTAGAGTATAGGATGGGGTTTGGGATGGGATATGGGATGGGATGCAGGGTGGGATATGGGATGGGATACAGGGTGGG
>VYZP01077402.1:0-14829 GCA_013400635.1 Hypocryptadius cinnamomeus | reverse complement strand
TACTGCTAACACAAAAATTTACCAAGGAAGCTCTGTAAACTTCAGTAACAGACTCCTATATCCTTCCTTGCCTAAAGAGGGTTATTATCATACATTCTTGCCATAAAAATCTTCTATCTTGAAATTTTTCCTCTGGCCATGTTATTTTAATGTGTGCATTGGATCTAACAGTCTTTTCCCCTCAATGAAGTATCCTTTCTAACAGAATCACACAATTTCTGGAAGAATGGCTCAGGGATACGTTCTCATTGGAATTACCAAGTCCTACATGGTACATAACATTCTTACAGTGCAACAGGAATTACTTATGCAGAACAAACCACTACTGCTAACCAGGGCCTGCACAGAATGAAATTATAGGAAAATTTTTGTGGGAAAAAGTTTAAAAATGGTTCCTTGTTTTTCTGAGTGTGATATCTTGGTGCATTAAGGCTTTCAGTGTCTTCAGAGAAGAGCTCCTTTGTCTCTTAGTAAACACAGTCCTGAGAGGGTTAAATGAAATTAATGGACAATAAGGTAAAGATTGACAGTAGGAAAGACTATATGAGAATGGTTTATCAGAATTTGCATGATTTAGTTTTTCAGCAACTCATTATATTGTAAAAAATGAAATTGCAATAAACCTCATTCTCAGACCTGATTATCTCCCTGCTTCCATAGTGCAAGCAAATCAATTCACATTCCATTAAAATAATAAGAACTGTATGTCATAAAAATACACTTGCAAGAAAACTGGGAATCTAATACAGAGCTCCCACTACAGACCTATTTGTTTCTGGTGTAATAGTAAAACCCCTCCATGTTTTCAGTTCTGTCTGACACTAGCTAACAAAGTTATGTTAATCCTGCTGCATGAAAGGACCTGAGATAGGATTCCTAGAGAGAGCTCCTAGCTCCTATTATCCTAGCAGTAATATTCAGCAGAGATCTTCCTCGTGTCTGACTCTATATGCTCTACATGTACAGTAGAACTTGTGAGATGTTCATTCTTTAGAACAGCATTCTTCCACTTGTCAAGGCAAAATCTGGAAGGAAACAGCTTCTCAGCAGAGGAAACCCTGCTGTTCAAACACTGTTGCACAGAAAACATCAGCAAAATTATTCTGCAGGACAGGTCTGACTATTTTTTCATTTGTAAAAGAGGTAAGAGCGTTCTCTTTCTCTGTCACGTTCCTTCTCTCATTTTGCAGACAGTCAGTTAAGCTTCCTCTCCTTCTTTGGATAGGTGTCCTTCTTTCTGAAGCTAAAAAAACCCACATAGCCATGGGGTGATCACTGCATGTAGCAGAACTAACACAGAGATCACCTCTTACTTACTAGCCAAAAGGAAGTAAATGTCTGCAAAGAGTAGAGCTGTATACATACCAAAATTTCAGTGATTGGCAAGCCAATCACATCCCTGACTGCTGGACCATCTCTCCTAACAGAGCAATGAGTTTACAAAGCTCTTCAGAAATTAATCTTTAAGTCTAGCCTGAGGAAGTGTTTTTATATCCTTAGTTTTAATGAAGAGCAAGCAGAAAGAAACGTTTTGCTTTATAACTAATGTCCTCTCTCTCTGATTTTTTACACTTGTAAAACAGTCAGTTGGTACTTAGATATTAAGTGAAGGCCATAGAGAAATTGATTTTGATTACACATGTATGTAGGTAGACATTTCTCCACTATACAAATAGATAAAGTAAGACACAGTTGTTAACTGAATCTCCTCACTGACATAATAAATTAGGAATTAACTTATCAATCCCTCAAGAGGCACCGTTTGAGTAAAAAATATTTAAAAATAAGTAATGTGCATTTTGTAAAGTTTTCAGGAATCCAGTGTCTCTATGTTTAAAGACTTCAAGCATGATGTACCAATTATCCAGCATTTGGCAATATCCATTTGTAAGTTTGTAGCATTCCTCAACATCAGATTTTCTAAGCTGATTTATATGACAGATGAAGAAGAAACAGATTGTGTGTACCTAGAGCAGTTTTAAGTGAATGGAAAGATTTTTCTATTTCTTTCTTACCAGCCAAAAAATCATGTTACAACGCAAATAAGTCAATTTAAAGATGCCATACTGTGAAGAATTTTTTTAAAAAATAAACTAATTTTTCAGGCAGACTTACTACCACATTCTCATAAAGTCACAACCCTGAAAGGAAAAGGAAATTAAAACATTTTAAGGCTACTTTTGCTTTTCATAGCTCAGCAGAATCTGTTTACACCAGTCACGCAGTTAATTGTCTGAATACTCTTAAAAACACCATGCAAAGTGGTTACCTTGAACCTTGAATATTTTATTCAAATATTTTTTTTAAAAATTACTGGTTTTGCTCTCTATCTTTTTAATGGTTTTCTCTAAGGTTTATTGTACTTCAGACTCTGTATTATAAGCTATGAAGAGCAATTATATCCTAAAGTATGGTGATCACTGCTGAATATGATACTCCCGGTGAAGTATATAACTAGCAATCAGGCATTATTAATTCCACTTAGTTTGATTTATCATCTCTTTCTCCAGGAATTAAATATAGTGTTCTTTCTGACATGTGTACTGCAGTTAGAAATTCAACAGCATGTTAGAAGAGATTGGTATGATAATGCCTTGCTGGTCACTACATGTCAGCTTTCTTTAAAGCATTAACTGTGACTAAACTATTTGCCTACTTATATATATGTAAATATTAATAACTGAAACTTTTGACCTTGACAAACTGTGATCACTAGTACTTGAGCTATCTTGAATCACTTCATTTGCGATATTCTCATTAGATAGTCAAATTAGCTCTAAAATATACCTTCTAATTGCCTCTGAAAAAAATCCTGGTCCTCTGATGAGTTGACACACTGTTTTGACACATGTAGTTGATTTTCTTTTTGTATGAAAGTTTTCTCAGCTGAAAAATCCTTTTCTATAATGAAAATTTTCAATAAAAATGTGGTTTCATTTTGCTATCCCAACAGTGAAAAATATAGAATTCCATTTTTATTTATCTAATCTAATTTTTAAATTTCTTTATCTTTGTCTCCCTTTGTTTTTCATCCTTCACTTTGTACTATTATCTAGTCAAAAGATGTAAAGCAGTAAGAAGCTAGGCAGCAGTTCCTTCATATCACACTTATTCTAGAATAGCTGGTATATAATTACTCACAACGTGCAATAATTTTTTCCTGTAAGTGTATGAGTTGAATAATGGGGTTGATAAGGAGATGTGAATCAAATGGCAAGAGAAAGAGGAAGCACATGGAAGTCAGGCAATGTTGTCAGTTAGAACTGTGCTCTTTGTGACCATACTCATTGTTACTGTAGTGGGAGGAGCCAGATCCTCCTTGTGTTATGTTCAAGATATATAAAAATGGGGTCTTAGAAAGCTCTGAATTTTCAGCCCGACTTCAGGTATGCCATTTGGCTGCTGCCTAAGCTGCAGACATGAATTTCCTAAGTGACACAAATTTTGATAGCCATTGAAGTTCTTCATGCATTGATAGCTGTACTTTTTTGCAGAACACAGTGTGCACCCAGCTCTCTCTGGTACCTGTCCTGTGCTTAAGGCCAACAAGAATCTATGCTTAGATGGTTTCTCAGCAAACTTATTTCAGAGCTCAATGCAGCAAAGGGACCAGCATACCAACAGTAGCAAATTCCACTGGCTTTCAAAGCAGGAGCTGACATGGTATGCCTGCCATATCCCTAGGTTGATGGTTACAATCCTCCAACCATGATAATCAGGCTGAAAAATAATTAGCCTGGTGGGAAAAGGAGAATTCTTCGCCACATCAGTGGTTAAGATAATGCTATTCAACAAAGTATGTTGCTGATAAGCCAAGTGAGCTTGGGGACAAGGCACTGAGGAGAGAGCACTTTCTTAGACCAGCCCAACTGCTGAAAAAACAAATGTGGAACTACATGCTCTTCTCCATTTGTGATCTGGTTCTAGTTCAGCAAAGCTCCGAAATACACATCCAAGTGGCGCTAAGGAAGCAGACGTGTGCAGGCACTTCATGAGGAGCTGACACTGGGCATCAGCTCTGATTCTGCCCCATTAACTATGCAACACTTTAGAAAGTGCTTAAGGCCTACAGCCAAAATTATATAGTTGGAAAATATACCTCTCTTCTTCCCAAATACAGTCAGGACTCAGGAACTACAGAACTAAATTTAGCTTGCTACTGGAAGATGTCAGCTGTGCTTGCTGGCTTTTCTGGGTCCTGTGCTGAGGTGTCTAAATCTGCCCTAGGCAGCACCTGGAAGTTGGGAATGAAGTAGCACGAGTCCTGTCTCAGAGCTAGCCTTTGAGACACAGCAAACGGCTGCTATTCCCTGAATCGGGGTCTACAGAGGAAAACTCACAACAGCTTTAGGAGAAATTTCAGGTCTTGACACTTTAATGACAAATTGAGAATTAACTAATCACTTTAAAGTTAAACAACTTCTAAAATTACTTTCTATAAACAGATGCACTATTAAAGCTGTTTTGTTTTTAGAGTGATTTTGGAGATGCTAATTTGCATGATCAATTAGTAGAGAGCATGAGAAATACATGTGGCTATATGCTAACATTTTAAATTTTTATTTAAACAGAACAGAAAAATACCCTCTTTGATACTCAGATGACCTTCCAGATTTCCATGTACAGTATCTATGGATTTTTAAGCATAATTAACTACTTCCATTTCAGTATTTAAGGGCTGGAAGTTCTGTTTCTTTGACAGTCAAAAGCTAATCAATCTTGTTCTCAAATGCTAATACAAGCAATTAAAAATAACATTAATTGAAATACTGCAGGGGCTGTTAGTTTTTTTCTTAACCTCATGGCAATACTAATTTACAGTACTAATTAGTGAATTGCCCTTTGTATTATAAATCTTTAGAAGGGAGAACTGGCCTTTAAAGCCCAACAGAGAGATGCAGATGGTCACTGCACTTTCAGTAAACTTTCATACTATCAGGAAATTCATTTTACCACATAAGCTAAACATGATGGATTACATTGTTTACGATGAAGAGTATTAATTTCTGCAAAGAAAAATGTGTTGCCCATTTGTCCTGTTGTAAAACATGCAAATGTTCTTTATAGAATAGAGTATATTCTTTCCAGTTGTCTTAATTAGAAGACTATAACTGCCTCATACGAAACACAGGAGAGAAAGGTAAATGGGCAATATGCTATAAAATGGAGCAAGACAACCTATGAAATATGGATAAAAACATATAACATATTGATTGTAAACATACATAATTTAAAATGTCTTACTGAGCAATTAAAAATTCAAAAGAACAAAAAATAAAATTAAAACTTATAAAGTAACAGTTACAAAATTTTTCCTATTTACCTTAATGAACTTTTTCCAGAAGATCTAGTTTATTTATTGTCATGGCCAGTTTTATTCTCTAAACCAAGGCAGTTAGAATAGTTTTTTTTCCAGAAAATTACCAAAGGCTCAGGTGGCTCCTTGATTTAGGAACAAGGTTGGGAGTTTTTAGCAGTCACACTATTATCTATGCAACCAAGAATACTCATTCTCCTTGGAAGTACCATTTTAGCATCATTCTAACACATAAACATGAAGGTACACTTAGGTCCCTCTGCAGTCCTGCACCCTGAATTTTCATGTTATTTTCATGTATTGCTATTGTGGATTTTGGAAATCCGATAAGAATTTTTTACTTGTTAGTAACAGCTGAATGGAAATTTATCATATTGAATTTTCCACAGAAGACATCATCTGTGCCATGCAGAATACCTGCTATTATACTCCATATATTCACTGGGCTACAGCAGTGGGTGGGTAAGAAAGGGTGTTGTTTGAAAGAGTAGCATGAGAGGTAAGGTGAACACAGATAACTACAGAAAGGTGTCATAAGCCAAGTCAGTCCCTGAGAGTTTATGTCTGATATATAGGGTTTGCTGTTGAAATTCCAACCTTCCAGAGATGCAAATATTCCTCTTAGACCAATGGAAACTGTGGCATGTCCTAATTGCCACCAGGAGAATTGTTGGTGTGTTTGACTTCCTGCCGATGTCATCCCTCACAAGCAGGTGGCATATAGGGAGATTCCCATTTAAAACATAACATACTTAGGGCTCTGGACTTGAAGCTAGCAATAAAGCAGGCAGCCTTAGAAAAAGAGTGTGAAAGTAGATTTTAGACCTTTACTGAGATGTCACTGTTTAAGCAGTAAGAAAATAGGATTGTAAAGACAGATAAGGTAATGACTAGTTACTAATAAATGTTGCATTAAGTAACCTTTAATTTTAATTGATTCTATCCTGTTCCTGGAGATGAGTATTTCTTAGGATTCTCTCCTGTCAGCTTTGTTCCAGACGAACTTGTATGTAAATAGCCACAAGTGGAAATCTGATGCTGGCTGCAAGTTTATGATCTGGTTCTTCGGCTGAAGCTGAAGTACTCTAACATAGTGAAGCTTCTCTGAAGTGCAGGATGATGATGGCCTTAAGAGATCTGCATACCTGCACATTTTTAGTACTGGGTATATCCACATTAACAGGGACTGTGCTGTTAGCACACACTCAGATTCCTGTACACAGAGGCAACAGGATTCCCAGCACGGGCCACATGGGCCACTGTAGGTCTCCTAGTGCTGAAAGCAGCAAGAGAACCAAACTTAAACAAACACAAGATCACAAAGTGGTTGGGTTGGATGGGATCTTTCTGACTAGATCAAGTTGCTCAAAACCCCCTCCAGCCTGGCCTTGAACACTTTCAGGGATGGAACATCCCAGTTTTGTAGTCTAACCTCTGTCCCAGAACAATTCTGGGAAAATCAACTCTGCCCTCCATTGTATCAATGATCAGGAAGCTAACATTAGAACACAGGCTGGTCAAATATTGAACTATTGTTGCAGCTTGTATCTAAGTTAATTCCTAGATCCTGAAAAACCAAACTGCATAGAGGGAACATGTGCCAGCTACTGAAAAAGAAATAGCAATTTTAAGACTAACCATCAGTGTAAGATCTGAATGTAAAGCACCCATTTTTCATCTAGTCCCTTCCCCATCTGTAAAATATGAGACAATACTTACCATCCTGAGTCTTAGAAAATCACATTAAAGAGGAAGCATGAAAGATTCTCCTCAAAGTAAAAGCAAAATATTATTACTTTTCCCTCTTTTCCTCCCTCTCAAATGCCAAAATGAGAAAGTCTTGATTCAAGGACAACAACTTGATGTAACAGTGCAAGAGGTAAAGCACATATGTCCTTTGTAAGAATAGAAAAGTACAAAGCCGACAACCTTATTCGTTTATATATTAAGTCTTCGTGTCTTTTGTGAACAGCTGCAGATTGCAAGCATTGTATATAAAGGTAAAACAACTTGTTTTTAATCTAAGCATCAGAGCTTTGTGATTTTTCCCACTAGCAAGTTATAGACTTTGCATATGACTTTTTCTTATTGTAGATACTTTTCATTTAAAAAAAAAATTGTTGAACTTTTCCTCTCCATTGTCAGAAGCAGGTTAGTTAGTGCAATGAACCTCTCGCAATTAGAGTGTTATAAGGCAAGGGGTCTCTTACAAAAATTTTGAATCTATGTTATATTTAGGATGAGAGGAAAAGGCCTCAAGTTGCTCCAGGGGAGGTTTAGATTGGATATTAGGAAAAATATCTTCACTGAAAGGGTCCCTAGTACTGGGACGGGCTGCCCAGGGAAATGATTGAGTCTACCACTCCTGGAGATATTGAGAAGGAGTGTAAATGCACCAGGACATGGTTCAGTGGTGGGCTTGGGAGTTATAAATTAAGTTAGACTCAATGATCTTAGAGGTCTTTTCTAACCAAGATGTTTCTGTGATTCCATGATCTTATGGGAATGAAATGTCAACTTTCTACATTAATTTTGTCTGAAAACTTTTTACCTACTTCAGTTCAGGCTGTGTCCTTCTAAGTCAAGGTTAATTTGGACTGCACCTAAGATAGGCTGTTGCTCCATGAAATTAAATCGTCCTGAGATATTAATCTAAGAGAGACTTTGTTTCTTCTTTGTTTCCTTCTTCTTTGAAGAAAGTGAGGAGCTAGTGAGGAGGCAGTGACTTGCTGCTGGTGCTACAAGGCATCAGCAGCACCCTGGAATTTCAGAGAGTTGGGGTTTTGTTCCAACCTTCTGTTGCTCTTTCTCACAGAATTTCTCTTGGGATGGGAGAGCATTTAATCAAATTTGTCAGAGGGATCACATAAAACATACCATAAGTTGGACAACCTCACAAAAAATGGTTAAAATTAAAATACAATACGTAAATTCAATGTGAAATGTGTATGGATCCACATTTTTGTATTCAAGTTTTAAATGAGTTAGTGCTCCAAAATGCAACACTTATGCTCTATAACCTGTCTTTCTATGTAAATTGGGGGATTAGTCTTTCCCTGATGCTCATAAAGAATTGGCAGTAAGGTTGGCAGACTCAATTACAATACTGTTTTAGTCATGGAGGTTGTTCAACTCCCCTCCTCTACACTTACACAAGTTCTCGTGTAGTGTGAGTTGGAGGACCATAGGAGGACATCAAGCTTCTGTAGTGGGTTGATGCTGGGTGGATGCCAAGCACCCAGGCACCAAAGCCACTCTATCACTCTCCTCTGGAGCTGAGCAGGGGGGAGAAAGTATAATGAAGGAGTCATGGGTTGAGATAAGGACAGGAAGAGATCACTCATCAATTAAATTACCATTATGAGTGAAACAGACTCAAGTTCAGGGTATTAATTGAATTTATCACTAACAAAGTCAAAGCAGTAATAATAATAATGAGAAGTAAAATAAATCTTAAGATAACCTTTGTCTCATCTCTCTCTCCTCCCCAAGCTCTTCTTCCTCCCCACAGAAGGGCAGGCACATGGGGACTGGGTAACAGTCAGTTCATCACACCTTGTTCCTGCTGCTGCTCAGAGGAGTCCTCTGCTCCAGAGTGGGGTCCCTCCTATGGGAGACAGTTCTCCACAAACTGCTGCAGCCTGAGTCCATCTCACAGGCAACAGGTCTCACAAACTGCTGCAGCATGGGTCGCTCTTCCATGGGGTGCAGTCCTTCAGGCACAGCCTGCTCCAGTGTGGGTCCCCTACAGGATCACAAGTCCTACCAGGAAACCTGCTCCAGCATGGGCTCCTCTCTTCATGGGTCTGCAGGTCCTGGCCAGGAGCCTGCTCCAGCATGGGTTTCCCAGGGCCTCACAGCCCTCTCTCGGGCATCCACCTGCTGTGGCATGGACCTCCTCCACACCTCTGCATCCCCATGGTCCTCCATGGGCTGCAGGGGCACAGCTGCTTCACCACGGTCTGCACCACGGGCTGCAGGGGAGTCCCAGCTCTGGTGCCTGGGGCACCTCTTCCCCCTCTTTTTCCACTGACCTTGGTGTCTGCAGAGTTGTTCCTCTCACATGTTCTCAACCCACTCTTCTCTGGCTGCAATTACATCTGCACAGTAACATTTTTCTCTCTTAAATATATTGCCACAGAGGCATTACTGTCATTCCTGATGGGTTTGGCCTTGCCCAGCAGGAGGTCCATCCTGGAGCTGGCTGGCATTGGCTCTGTGGGCCATGGGAGAAGCCTCTGGCAACTTAGCACAGAAGCCACCCCAATAGCCTCCCCACTACCAAAACTTGGCTGTGCAAACCCAACACAGCTTCTCACCCTTTCCCTCAGCTTTTTCTGTTAAAACCAATCTGTGTACCATCCTTCCACCTCTGTCCTGTAAGCTAATGAGTACAAGACAGAGTTTCTTTCTCTTCCCAGCTACAATTTTTTCAAGACATTTGGGAACCTAATTTAGGTGATGCCTTAATGTTGTGAAATTCAAGCTGAGTTAAGCAGACAATTTAGAATTTTTAAAGTGGAACTTTTTACAATCTCCTCTCAACATGAGAAACTTTCTTATATCCCTATCTGAAGTGCACTGTGTGTATATTAAGTATAAGGCCACACACCAATTCCCAGTTAGATTCTGCATCACAGTAGACAAGCAACCTGCATGATTTAGCCCCCACACAAACTCTAATATCAAATTATTTTTTAAGTAATATGCATATGCCATGAAACAAATTAGTATAAACACATTATTGTTTGACCTCTCTATGTCACAAATGTTGTGGTACAGATTTTGTTAGATAAGTAAGGCAACCATTCAGGTCTTTGTTCTTTCATTAATACCAGACTGTATTGCACTTCCCTGTATCATGTCAGAGACTTGCCCATACCTGAATTTATCCATCTACATAAATATGATGGTGGATGTGAGACAAGAGTAACAAAAATAATCAAGGAACCATTGCCTGCATAGATGTTTGAGATTTTTGTTTTGAGATTTTCTTGGAAAAAGTATCAAGCGAAATTGCAAGAAACTTTACAATGTTCATATAAACCTGAATAATCAAAACCAGGTAAAAATTAAGAGAAGAGAGCCTGGATTCTTTTGACTGGTTTAACTAAGAAGATAAACCAAATCTAAACTGCTTATTTCTTCCATATTCCTAGAAATATTAGCCTGCATGTCTATTGTTATACATGTGCTCAAATTTTTTTAAAGGAATGTAAGAGCAAAAATCCATCTCTGAAGAATAAAGGATGTTGCTACCATAAGGCAAAGAGAGAAACAGAAAAAAATTAGTCCCTAAAAACACCACTGAGGCCACAGCTGCTACATTTATGTGGATTCAGTATTGGAAATATGGCTCTGGTTTTGTGACAGAAAAATATTTCCTGATAAAACCGACAAAATTCCTGCTATAATATGTGAACTGCACAACATCATGCTTTTATTAGAAAATAAGCCATCAGGGGACCTGCAGTACACTCCTGTCTGTGCTCAATAGACTAGACAGGGAAACTAGTGGTCTGTTTGATTTATGGTGTGCCTAAATCTTGAGGGAAAAAACTTCTACATATCAAACTCTGTTCAAAAGTGTTGCATGTAAACATGAGTGAGACTGACAGGAATGTCTGTTGGTCCAAGGAAGTTGGAACAGATGTGATAAGCATTTTTCCTCTCTTATTTGTACTGCTTTTCACTTAAAACTATTAAAAAGGAGGGGCAAAAGCAAATCTAATTCAAAGATGAGACATAAAAATCATATCCACAGTGAACTTTCGATACACTGCTGCCTTGGTAATAGAATGGTCTCCAAATACAGTGAATTTCCTGCTAACTCTTTGATTAGAAAAACACGTAAGGAGCTCATTATTTCTAAGCAGGACTTTCTAACACTACTTGTTACATTCTGCTCTAGCTTTTGTCTGCATTGGCTAGTCAAGTCGTCCTGGGTTTTATTTCTTCAGGAAGTGGACCAACATTAAAAATTTCTGTAAAAGGTATTATTTCAGCTTCAAAGAATAAATGCTTCCTATCCTGAAGATGTACACAGTACATCACTATAGACAAGCCTTCTCTGCTTTGTCATCCTTGATAAAATTTTGCTTATTTGTGATATGTTTTTATATCAAACACATCTAAAAATAACAGAAGAAATATTCCGCTACTGGATAGTGACTATCTTCCTTTGGCTGGCTGCCATGATATCTGGATACTATGATGACAGGCACATTATAAATAGGCATAGATCTCCCTGCCTCTACCAGGCCATTTATCACCTTGTTTGGAAGACCTTCTAATTACTCTGCCAATGTAGGTGGTCACAGTAGCTGAAGGAGTTGCTTTAGGTAGACTGCCAAATATCTAATTTGTCTTGTCATCCTTCACATTAAGTGCCTATTTCTTGTAGGGTCATTTCTCTGTGCTCATTCTTCCTTGATAGCTCTGTTACCTTTGACACCATAGGGCACCTACTACTCCATAAGGAACTCCCACCCTTAGGTTTATGTGGCACCAACTCACTGTTTCTTCATCTGGCTGACAGCATTAGAGAGTTAGTGCTGATGGATCCTTTATTTCTTCCCTGTCTCTGCTGGCATCTCTCAAGGCTCTGTCATTATTCCCTTGTCCCTCTTCCCAGTCACTGTCTGGATGTCTTTGCCAGCTGTCCTGGACCCACTTATTTCCCACTATTAATGACTCTTAAATTTGATCTTCTGCCTGCAGCCTTGCTCCTGTGGTGTCTTGCTGGACTCCTCAGGGCTTCCTTAGATGCTGCATGCCTAAGGATGAATATGAAACTTTCTTCATGGAAGCAGAGCTCTTTAACACCAGTTTATGCATGTGCCTCATGGTTATTCTGACTATTCCTTTGGTTCTGTCTTCTTGCAAACATTTCCTTCTAAAATACTGTTGTCTCCATCATTGTTCTTCCATTTCCTCTGCCTAATTTTACCAAAATTCTTTTGCAATGGACTGAACTGAACTTGCTCTGACCTTTATTCTCCTCTGGTACTAGCTCCTGTTGTATTTTTTATAAAACTTGTTCCTTAAGGTAATTCCCTACCTCCTTTCTAAATCAGCATATGTGTATGCTAAAGTATTTTGAGACTAAACCTGAAAAATGTAGAGGAGTTTATTTGTTTAAAATAAAATATACTTTTAAGCCATTATGGTAAAAAACTTTGACACCATGAATATTTGTAACACTATCAAAAATATTTACTTTATACCGTGGCAGTAAACTGTGTCTCTGTGGCTGTACTGTTTATATTTTCATGAACATAAGATTTTCTATTGCAATGTATTATACAGTAATTCCTAATTCTTTTCATCCAAAAATGTACAGCTGTAGCAATGTGAGAATGTTGCTTTCCAGACTGAAGCAAAGCTGGTATCTCTATCTAGTTCCCTCCAAACTGATGAAAGAACAGAGGTGAATTTTGAACCTGATAAACACATAGAGTAGGGATGTATTCTCAGAGGCTACATCTGACAATTCTTCCAGTTCTGTGATGGTAGATACAGGGAATGTTTTATTTTACAAATTACAACAGTCACTATATAAGATAGGCAGAAAAAAATTCATTTTAATTCCGTTTTATGCAATTATAAATCTTCATAGGAATGAAAACAGTTGAATAAATTACTTATCTGACAGACAACAAGCACATCTAGGCAGGTGGAGTTTTGTAATTGGTGGTACCGAGTAAATGTTAGGCCATTTTAAGCACTTTGAGTCACATTTAAATCATCTGTTAGCAGTTCATTCAACAACCAGCTGATCTCTCCTTTATGGCTATGAAATACTTGAAGTCTACTGGTGATTGCTCAGAGATTTCAAACACTGGCACTGCTGAGTATTTTCCACTTTCCTTTATTTTTCCTTTCATATTAAAGTTGCACTGTGAAGTTAAACACTGATCAGTCAAGACATGTAGCGAAAAATAGCGAAAATTTCCCAAGAACAGCATTTTTAAAGGGTTGTTCTGAAAGTGACAGCTTTATAGCGCTAAAAGCTGCAGAGCAAGAAGATTTGTAAGTATCAAAGAAAACACTATCAACTAACTACTTGGCACATTAATAATGGAAATAATGGAGGGAACCCCTGGATGTAATGTAATAAACCTGTTTATCATAACTCTGCAGGTTTTATCTCTCCAAGTCTTAACTGGAAAGTGCTCCAGATATGGCCACTGGTGGCCAGGATCATGAATATTCAGAACAGGTATGCACCTGCCCTTTATCCAGCATGGGTAAAGAGATTGACCTCAAGCTCTGACTGTGCAGAAATCAATAGTAGAGCTTACAGCTGGGAAAAAAAAACCAAAAACCCCAAACCAAAACTCTTGACATGTCCATTAATGAGTACCAGCATGGAGGGTTAATTTATGAGAGACAGGGTAGGAATGCTCTCAGTTGAACTGTGTCCCACCATGGCAACCTGATTGTCATTATTCTGTAAAAAACACCTCTCATCTCCCTGCCTTAGACTGTCTACAGAAATTTTCCCAGCTTTTAAGATGCTACTATTAACAAACGTTGGACCTAATCCAACCTGAGTTGATCTGCATTAGCTCTTTAATCTCAGAGAAGGTTATAATCTCCCTTGCCTAGTGTGACTTTAGTATAATAATCAATATGATATTTGCTGAGAATACTTGTTTATCGCTGATCTCTTCTTGTCCCTTTGGGGTCCTTTTAAGGAGATATTGGCTATTCCTAACCAATACAGATGGCAATACTGAATTGTATACTCACAGAAATTGAAATTTCACAGAAATTTGTGAGGACAAGAAACCCATAGAAAATGTCCCATACTTAAAATGAAAATCTTGGTTTTCGTATTGATTTTACAGAAGTCATTGCACATAAACATTTGCACTTACCTAATTTTAGAATGAGGACAATTACTAAGTTGTTGGGGTACCTTTTTCCTACTGGTTTGCCATTCGTGCTCTTGTTCATCATCAACCATGTTTATTCTTTCTGAATAAAATAAACTTTTATTTCTTTTATGGGCTTGTGCATTTGTACTATGCAATCAATACTTATTCAAAAAATAAGATTCCTCAGACCACAAAATGAGAACTGTGAAATACACTTTTCTGAAAAGTTCTGGAATTGACATATTACAATATACAGAATCTGTCTCACTACCAAAAAACATTCAATCATGCAAATGGCATATACAGGCAAATGATATATATGGATTTAAATAGAAGTTTAATAATACAGAGAATTAAAAAACATTAATTTAATATCATGTGTATAAATGTGACTCATACCTGGACTGAGTTAGCAAATTTTACAGAAACACAAAGGGGAAAAAATTGACCTGAACAATGGAATTAGATTAGATTTAGGCTTAGATTTCAACAGCATAAACAAACAAAAAAACCCAACCAAACAAACAAAAAAAACCACCAAAGAAATGTAATCAAAATTCTAGTAATGTAAGTGGCAATCTGGGTTGCTAACACAGATGTATGACATAAAGATGCCATACAGCATCACAA
>VYZP01077395.1:39492-93525 GCA_013400635.1 Hypocryptadius cinnamomeus | reverse complement strand
TGAACCAAAACAGACTCTGAACATTGCTGAGAGCTGAATACCAACATTTCATAAGTGTCTCCTTTTTGTTAAATGCTCGATTGCAGTGCTGGGGGAAGTAGGGTGGGAACAAAACCTCTGGCAGTGCCTGTGCTAATAAAACATTCAAGACTGTGCTAATAAGGCAGACAAGGAGTCTGTTCCCCAGTCATGACAGGCAGTGGCACAAAACACCTTCAGGTAACTCCCTTCTGTCCCAAGTGTGACCTCATCCATACTGCACAGTCACACATACATTATATATATATATATATATGTGGAAGTGTTAACAAGGAGTGTACTCTGGACACCAGAATAAACTGTTCTAGCAAGGGAAATGTCGAATAAACAATGTGACAATCTTTCAAGTGTTGAGGTTCTTAGTCCATTACTCCAGCACTATTTAGTTTACAAGCTCAGCTGCAACTTCAGAAAGCCTCTCAGTCAGTCCCCAGCTCCAGGAAAGGATCAGCTCCACAACCTAAGATATTCTGCCAAAAAACTGCTGTTTAACCTCTTCTTTGCAAAAAAGATTGTGTTGGAAATGCTACAGCTGCTCTCAGCAGCCAAATCCAATGCTCTGTCCACACATCCATAGATTTCTTTTCTTGTGGTCCCACTGGAGTCTCCCACTCCCTCATCTTATTCTTGTTATTACTCATCCTGTCCACTGAAAGTGCAGATCCAAATATAGACAATTTAGAGCACATATATGTCATGATTCTGGCCCATCACTTACTTACATTTAAGTGTGGAAATGTGATGAAGTAATTCAAATACATCATGAATGCACACTCTCTTACATGCCAAAGGGAAGGAGCAAGTACTCTGTCATTTACTAAAATCAAGTTCAAAATAGCATCATTTAAACAAATCATCCTAAGATAAATAAACTGTGAATTAAAGCTCTCCACTGTTCCACCTAGAAAAAAAGATCCAGCACTAGAGTGCAGGAATGGTCTTTACTTCAGTGAAGCTCAAATAAAACTGGGAATGTTTGTTTTTGTGACTTTGCTCATTTATAAAGTGCCTGTTGCTATAGCAGCTAAATGCTTGTAGCAAACTTGCACAAACATAAATTCTTACAAAAAATATGTTGTAGTAGTTAATGACTGTGTGTCAACTAAATTCACATGGCATGATCTGACATGTGAGAACACTGGCCATTGGGGTTGCAAAGGCCATATATAGGGGCATTTCCATTTTGTTCTTGCAACTAGCCTGAATTGATATATATATAATCCTGTGGAAGTTTCCACTGTCATTTGCACTTTAATAGAATAAATATCTTTAAGAATGTTTTGGAAATTTGTTATCTGGATGTATAAAGCACACAGCTCTTGGGATGAAGAACTACGTACACTATCAGTACAGAATGACTATAGTCTTGGCCTAATTTGGAAGTGGTGTGTTAAGGGATATAAAACATATACCAATGATCTAGAAGGTCTTCAGGCCAGCATGAGCTAAAGCAAGCAAAATGTCACAGAAATATGTCCCCTTTCAAAAGCCCTATGACGTCAGTGCTCTGAAACTGTACCCAAACACCAGAGTGGGCAGAAGCTGTTGGAGGCAGGGTGTCTTTCACTCTTCACTCCTGTGTGCATTGAGAGCTCTCCTGAACTCCTGTCCAGGACCATCTCTTTCTGCCAGACCCAGTCTTGCCCTACTGCAGTGATAGAAGCACAACCCTTCATGGAAATAACCTCCCAGATAAGTTGCTGATCAGCACAGACAACTCTGGAAATAAAAGGAAACAAGAAATAACAATGAATATGTCATTAAGGCATTCAGAGAGCTGTTCATAGGACTGATTTCTTTGTTTAAGCATTTTTTTCCATCAAAATGTCATATGGGATATATTTGTTGAATATTAAAGTCTTGCAGATTTCCTATGGCAGTTTTTTCAGGAAGCTTCTGACAAAACCAAAATTGAGAAAATGTCCCATCTGTTCAGATACTGGATGCACAGCTGGAATTGAGCAGAGGGCTGAAAGGCAATGCAGGCAAGGAGAGGAGTGCAGCAAGGCAGCAGAACCAAAGAGGGGCTAGGAGTATTTGACAGCATTGCAAAACAGGTGGTAAAAAGATTTCTGTCTTTTTCTGTCTGTGATGAAAACATAACATTCAGAGCAGCCTGGTTTGACCATGTTGTTTACAGAGCTGTTGGGTACCAATTTGTGACAGTCAGTCACTTCTCACCTTCCACCAACACTCCAAGCCTGTACTCTCAGCTGTGCTTCACAGCCCAGAGGAGCATCTTGTGAAGGATCCTGCTGCTGGGGTTAAAAGCACATCTGTGAGTGACAACGGGCTCACAGCTGGGCATGGAGTAGGTCTGAAATGAGAACATCACTATTTGCTCAACAGAGGCTCCCTGGCTAGCTGTGGAGCTGGCAGGTGCTGGTCAGTGGACTAAAGGTTCTGCAGGTGTTGGATCCACGCACCCAGGGCAGATTTCTATAGTCTGACTCAAACTGTGTCATTGCTGTCAGCCTAAGACATCACTGCAGAGCCATCACTGATGCCATGGATGGTGCCTAGCTGATGTGGGACAAATGGCAGCTCTCAGACTGTGTCAGGGTGTTACAACAACAAAGTATAATAGAAAGAGGCATTAGTGTACCTTGCCTTACCTAGACATATTTGAATTACACCACAAACCCCTCCTAAGCCTCCCCACAGGGTACTCAGCACCCTACAGACTCAGCCAAGACTCGGAAAGGCAGCATTGCATTTATCTTCTCATGAGGTATCAAATGCAGGAACTTCTATCCCACTACATTTCAGCACTAGCACTGACAAGGCTGCTGAAACAAGAGAACAACTACAAAAAATTATTTTTTATAGGGCTTTGCCAGTCAGTTTCTGGTCCACCCCATTTAGGTGGGTCACCTCAGATTTATTTTGTCACATTCAAGCTGAGCACACTGAAACTGGCCATTCCATAATGCCAGGTCTCCTGGAGATACTTGCAGCTGATGATTATTGCATTTCCCACTGTTTTGAGTATCTGTGCTTCTGATCAACTCTTTCTGTCACTGCTGGGTGGATGACAGACTCCAGCCTGCCCCTGGGAGTAAGATAAGCCATTGCTTCATGACGTGGATAATAAATCTTAGCTGGATGGCAGCAAAACCAGAATGAGGCATGAAGTGTGCAGCACTTTGGCATTTCTAAGTAGTGCAGAATACATTTCCTCAGCTGTGCAGCCGCCAGGACACCACCAAACCTTTCCTCTCTCATCTGAATTCGCTTCTTACAGAAGGCTGAGGCAAGCTCATGTTTCCAGCCCTTAGTGCTAAAGCACTTTATGGCTTGAGGCTAAGGATATGCAGAAAGCTTCTCACAGGCTCCTGCAGGCATGCAGATGGCTTTGCCTGTCTTTCTCTTCTGGTACTGGCATTTTTATGATAAGGAGGAAGCTAGTCTGAGCAGAATCCACAAAAGAAATCACTCTGAAACCCTTGAAATTCCCTAAGGGCCAGAGGTACATCATAGACATTGTTGCCTTCAGCTGTAACAGAAGTTCCATTTTTCAGCTGGCTTTTCTGCCTCAGAGACAACAATTTGCAATGTTGATTAGTGCACTCTGGGAAAATCTTTAGGTAACACGGTGGTGAATATGACAGAAACTTTGTTACATAACTAAATATATCCCTCTTGTAATCAAATATTTCATGTGCATTAAAAATATTGTATGTAATGGGTTGGGTTTTTTTTGAATATTCAGGTAATTTCATAAGCAGAAGTTCATAAAAGCTACATTTTTTCTCTTACAGAAACTTCCTTACTTGTTTATTCATTTATATATAACTGCACATGGGTATGTTATATGTATGTTTATTTTGATATCCAAAATGGCTCACAAAACAGATAATTTGCAAGTACATAAATATTTTCCTGAATGTTTCTATACCTTTCTTACCAAGAGTCTTATGCTTCCTTCTAAATCCTTCTAGAGAAGAAAGCCACATCTTCCTCTCACTGCTTTGCTCCCTTTCATAAAATCAAAGCAATCAAATGGTGTCACATGAAAGTAGACCAACTGTCTTTTGGACCTCTGGAAAAAAATCTGAGCAGTATAGACATGCAGACATGCAACTCTTACAGATTTGACTAATTAACCAGCTCACAGCAAAACTTATTTTTCAATTATCTTGCTACCAGACATGCAGGGGAGTGGAGGGCACTGTAAGTTACTGTGAGAAGAGTTATCTTCACCCTGTATTTATATTCACTTCTGTGTTTGCTTTATTTTATTATGTATCTGTGAGTCCTACACAAGTGTTTTAGCAGAGCTTCAGAAGAGGGTGGGACAGTGTTTTAACAATTTTGCATCCTGAGCACCAGCCCTGAGCCATAACAAATTATAAAATGCTGACAACTGGTTTGGAGTAGTGAGCTGGAAAGGCCCCAGCCAGCAGTGCAGAGAAAGGCCTCTGATCTTCACATGGGGAGATTCATGGAGAGGATGGCTTTTCTCTCACTCTTTTCTTCTAGTCCTGTCTGCTCACAGATCTTGAGACTAAGGCAGTTCTACCATCTAAATGCATTAGTTGAAAAGCATGATTTTTCCAGGAGGAGAAAAATACCAGATTTGCTCTTGTGACTTCTAACTTTCTTTATAAGTGGGTTAAAAATTTCTCACAGAAGATCCCTCAGAGAGGATAGTCAACAAAGTGGTTGTTTTACCCCAACAGACTGTCTTGGGTTACTCCAAGTTTTCTTCTGAGTGGTGTAAAGCACATACAGATGAAACTGAAACTACAGGATCTTAATTTTAGTGCTCATCTTTTTAGTTATGAGCAATATGGTTCTCATACCCACCCAGTATTGCTGAGGATGGGGAGCTGTTCTGGGGCATCTGCAGGGAACACCCTTCCCCTGGAGGCAGGGTGGAAGGAGAGGTAGGTGCTCCTCATTGCCTCCTGCTTAGAGCTGCTGTCTGTGGAGGGGCCAGGAACAGCTCAGGCAGCTGATGGCATTGCTGTGCTCCACTGCCATTAAGAGAATTTGGAACTGGCTGAGTGAATGCCTCTGACAAATGTTCTAAGTAACAGTGTATTAAAAAAAAATAAAATAAGAAAATATTTTTGAGTTAATTCCTGTCTGGATGTCGTAACCTTGAATATTCCTCTCTTATTTTAGTCTTTCATGAAGTGTAGAAGCCAACAATGGCCCCAGCCTGGGTGGATGTGCAGCTGAGATAGGATTCCCTCCAGCCCCTCTGAAACTGCCAAGAAGGTGAAGCAAGACTCATGTTAAAGCAGTAAGAGACTGATGTAATCTCTCTCTTGGGACTTAGAGAATACCAAATCCTGGTCCTTGCCCCCTCAAATTGCTTCTCTGTATGCTTACTGCATAATGCCTTCTAGCAGGCTGGGCTGTGAGTGTGTAAAACCAGGCTGTGTGTGAGCAGCTGGCTTTGTGATACCTGTGATGTGAGGCTCAGAGCTGCTGTCCCTCCTCCAGCCTGTCCACTGTGCAAAGAGATCAGTGTATGTGACATTCCCTGTCTAAGAAATCTGAATCTCAAGTGCTCCTCATCCCTGCTCCTTTCTGAGAAACAGGTGCTATTCCCTGCTGCTCCAGTGCTGGAGTTGGAGTAAAGCACGTGTGACGCGTGGAGGGTCATCTGCAGCACATGAAACACCCCACAGCCTAAGTGTGCCTGTGACACTGGCCAGCAGGGAGTGTGGGGCTCAAACCCTCAATTTGTGAGGGCCAGAGGGAAGTGGGTGCTGAGCTGGTGGGATCTGCTCTGGCAGCCTGCAAGGCCCCACCACTCCACACTGTGTAGGAAGCTCCTTTGGGTGCTAAGGGTCAGGGGATGTCAACAGCAGTATGCGTCTCTTTGGCTGTTGCAAGAAGAAAAGTGCTGAAGTACTGAAGTGCTTTGCTGTTTGGAGTCAGTGTCTTTCAGTACTAACACAAGGAATCATAGAATCATAAACTTTGGTTAGGTTGGAACAGCTCTTTCAGATCTTCAGATCCAACCACGAATCCAATATTGACAGGTCCACCATTAACCATGTCCCTGGGTGCTGCATTTGCACACCTTTTAAATAGCTACAGGGATAGTGACTCCACCACTTCCCTGGGCACCAGTTCCCATGCTTGACAACCCTTTCACTGAAGAATATTTTCCATATATCCAATCTGAACCTCCTCTAACTCAGTTTGAGGCCATTTCTTCTTGTCCTGTTGCTTATGCCAAGGGTGGAGCTGTACCTTTGTGTGGCTGTAAATGTGCTGCCTTTCCCCCATGATACAGGCATTGCTGGTTCTCCACCTGTATCCTACCTTGCACCACCTACCAGGCCCTTGCTCTGGCCCACTGTGTTTCTTGGAGATAAATATCATCCTCAAGGGTTTTCAGAAGCTGGAGATTCAAACAGCCAATGGATTAAAGATGCTGAAGACATCCACTTTTTTTCCCTTATCTTCTAGTTGAGTTAGCAGAGCAAAATCCACTGCTGCTATGAGTTGTTGGCTTATGCAGTGTGGAGTACATTCCTCTACAAAATGTCAAAGTGTTTCTTGGGGAAATCTCAAGAAAACAGCTATATTCAATAGTTATGTATTAATTCTTCAAAATAAGAAAAAGTGGTTTGTTTTATTTGATTTGATTTTATTAACCTTAAATAAATTGTGAAAGCAAACAAATTGTGCAAAGATTGCTCTTGGCTGATTTACCAGTGAGAGCATTTCTAAGTGTACAATTAATGTAACAATGTAAATTCAAATTAATGTAACTGTGCAATGTAAATCCAAAAATAACTAGACAGTCTAGCCCCAGACTGGGAGCTGGTTTATAGGCCCTTTTGAGATTTAGTGGCTGTTGTTATTGCAACATTTAAACCATTTGTGAGATAAATGGCTGAGATAAAATCTAGGTATCATTGCTTTTTAGACCTGTGGGGATACTTTATGCCTAGAGAGCAGCTTCTTACAGATGGTTTGTGAAGAGAGTTTGCTTTTGAAAAATCAGGGTATCAGTCCCTCTGTCTCTAATCCCATTCACCTCAAAAGATGCAATAAAAGTTTTGTGCTCTGAAAAAACCTTTATTCTTAATTCATACCCTCTCTGTTGTGCAAGCTGACTTCTGAAAGAGCTGGTTTTGAGAAGACAGCCAAGTACACAATTCATCAAACTTTTCCTCCCACCATACCCCCCCATAATAAAGGGAAAGTGCCGCAATGGAAACTTTTTGTGGTATTTCTTCTGGAAGAAATGGTATAACAAGATAACGGGAGAGTTTGCCTCTTGCAGTCACTGCCTAAGGTCAGAGCAATCTTTGAAGCCTGGCTTGGAGGCCAGCATTATCACAGCATTGGAACAGGCAACTGCTGTGCTGCTGTCTGCTTTCAAATATGTGAGATTCAGACAGGGGGAAAAATACTTTATCACTTTTATCAATGAAATTTCTAGAGGAGAATACCCAAGTCCAAGGTCTATGAATCTCATAGGATTTTGCATGATGGAATTTGCCTAGAAATTATATCTGAGACATGAAGGACTATAACTGAGACTAAGGGCTAAGTGCTGATCTGTACTTTTTATTTAAACTCTGCTCTTCTCCCTGTCCTGGGTCTTAGTTGCTGATTTTACTCACTTGTAAGACTGTTGGTCAATGCCATTGATTGTGGTCATTGCCATTGATTCAGCCACACCAGTAAATTTCCTCCCAAAACTTCCTCATTCATGGTCTTCAGAATAAAAAAATATTATCCATATGCCAAATAGAGAGAATTAGAAGACTTGGACTATGAGCCCATGAAAGTTGTCATTTAGATTTGCTCCTGGTGCTAAGAGGGAGGCATGACTAAGTGGTCACCTTCTCCGTGGGATGTTTTATATCAAAAACACATTAATATCTGTTGTGGTGATTTCCACTTCTGGCTGTCCAGCTGGACATCATAGAAAAGACAAAATGCTTTCTAAGGAACCATTTAAGAGAGACAGCTCTGTTTGAGGAAAACAAAATGACAGCAACAGTCATGTCTGAGAATCACCCTGATGCAGGGCTAGTTAGTGAGGCAGTTGTAGGCTGAAAGAGGAGGTGTAGAGCAGCCACAAAGAAGATGCTCTAAAAGCCCAGAGGTACTTCTCTCCTAAGCATTCAGCAGCAGAACATTGTTATATTAAGGAGTGATAGCACTTTTTGCATGGTGGACAGGCTGTTCCTAGCAATAATGTGCTTTTAATGGGGAAATATCTTCCATCAACTCGAAAGATGGATAGGTGGTTTTGGAGAAGAAAAAAAAAAGATGATTAATGCTGATACAACAAAACCACAAAAGGTTATTGAGTGGAGCAAAGTTATGATCTTTGATCTATTTCACTGAAAACCACTCTGTAGGCTGCTTCCTCAAGCAATTCACAGCAACCTCAATGCAGATGACCATAACTGAGAGCAGAGAAGGGTTGCTTTCAACAGTACCTGTCTTACTTCAAGGAGACAGACACCTTTAAGTGGCTTGGACTCTTCTGAAAATAGTGTCTGTTTCAATGCAGGCATGCTCACACACAGTATTGGGGATGAGCTGCTCCCTGCAGTGTTTAAAATGGGATTCAGCCCAGCAGCTGTGCTGCTCCATCACTCGAGAGGGCATCCTCTTCCCCACAGTACTTTTGCAGTGTGCCCAAAAGGTCAGCAGCCCAGGACAGGTTTATAGTAGTGATGGTAGAGGTGTTTGGGGCTTTTTTAATTTTTTTTTTCCCTGTATTCTTCCATAATACTCTGCTAGAAGCTTGGACAGAATGTGCAGAGTTTCTGCAGCAGCTGCCACTGTATCAGGATTATCTCTCCTGTGCTGCACTGTGCTGAAGAGCTGTTAGTTAAAAATGGAAATCACTCATGTGCTTTGGCTCTGAAATAGCATTTGATAAAGATCAAGACACTTTGGTGATTAACTAAATAGGCCAGATATTCAAAGGTAGCATTCCCAAAATAAAGCATACCAGCACTTTCATGTATAAGTGGTACATTTTAAATGCCTCTCATGAAGGGAGAGAGTGTTGGCGTTGGACACACATTCTTGCCAAGAGAATCATGGGGGACAAGGCTCTTCATTGAGGTTTTGTTCAGTGGGATGAATGGTGTTCAAAACTCTTACAAGCTCTTTTATTTACTTTGCTCAGCTTTGAGAAAGATTTCCTTTAGTGAATAGGCAAGCAATAAGAGTTAATACAGCTTCTGGATACAAGAAATTATCTGCTTCTTGTAGTTATGAGCACTGAAAATTACTCATGGAAAATTCACACTGGGAATAAAATTAGTGAGTATGCTGTGATTGTTTCTGAAACTGTTCCAAATGACCAGCATTCCTGTGTGGTTTCTTTCAGCCCAGGTTTTAAAGCATTTTGCAGACATTAATTACTTACACCTACCATGTGGCAGGACAAGAGAAGAGATGATGATTCAACAAAAAGTAAGAACAGGATGAAACAAGCCTGCATGACTGTTAGAAGTCACCCCATCTAGGCTGAGTCTGTCCCTAATGCTTTGTGGCCTTCTGTAAAATGATGCCAACTTCCAATTATTTTCAACTGGATTCCTGAAATGATACCCACTTCAATGGCACTATATACATGAGTGAGACAAGTACAGGAAGTAGAGGGGTCAAAAGGCACGTAATTAAGAACAATTTTCTCTTGAAGAATGTATCAACTCTGGGCCCACTTACAGACAGTTAGCAAATGTTTAAGTAATTCATCTCTATGAAAACTACAGGCCTGAGTAGCCCTAATCGCTCTTCATTGCCCCTGACCCAATTATATAATTACCTTTAAAGAGTCAATTATCTGCTGAAGTGTCTTCTCACTTTTAAAAACCCCCACATATTAGTGAGTGAAGGGAAAGAAGGGAATATCCTCTTTACAAAGTAACATGGCCAAAGTCTCTGTACTGGACCTCTGGGAGCCAAAAATTATGTCAAATAAGACTGTCAAACACTGGAGTAACTGCTTTATCCTCCTGTCCAAAGGCAGAATAGTGCCACGTGCCTGGGGCATCGTCCTTGTCCAGTTTCCTCCTGACCTCTAGTAACACAGACTATACAAACACCTTGTGCCACCTTCTCCCATCCTTAATCATTAATTCCTCACTCTAGAAAGCTTTTAGCTATTGAAAACCCACTTGCTGTAGCTAGAGCCCATTAAATTAAGTTTTCTACACTGAGCACAGTGTTCCCATCTGTGAGTGCTGATATCTGTCCCTGGGGCCACAGAGCAGTAGTGGCTTTCCTTTGATGGCAAAGCTGGCTGAGAGCAGTTCTGCTCTTCTTCCTGTGGGGTATTCCCTTCTTCCCTTGCTCCTGCCAGCCCTTGCCTGCCTGAGGCTCTGCAGGGAGTTCAGCACAGTGCCTGAGAGCTTCTTCTCCTCTTCTCTTACAAGGCCTTAGCTAAAGATAACCTCAGACCTGGAGCCCTGTTGAGCTCTTGAGGTATAGATACCAAACTGCTGTGGAGAGGCATGGGGCTTCCCACTCGAGGAGAACACCACAGCACTGATACTCTGCCTTACTCCAGCTCTGTCAGTCCAGCTATCAACTCTCTGCAGCTGCATACTCCTTGAATCACAGAGCCCAAAGCTCAAGTATATGACTTGCCAGGTCCCATAGCTCCTCACTGAAGTTTTGATTTTCCATGTGTTGAAAGATGGCACACCTCTTCATATTTCCTAGCATGGCCCTAGATGTATCCTTCCTTCCACAGAAGTGGTATAGAGTGATTTGCATTCACTTTGTCCTACTGTGTCTAAATATGTGTGTCTTGTCTACATCCCTGTGTTCACCCCAAGTGCTCTAGAGTGCACAAAACGTGGTTGTTCTTCTCATAACCTCTGTGCAATGGGTTTATTTCTTCCCGAAATGAAACCTGTACTCAATATTTCACTATGGGGAAAAAATTGCCCTGAGGAAAGCCTGTTTGCTTTTTAACTAAGTCTCTTAAACACTGAGACCTGTGTAAATACTGGAAACTCTGAATAAATTTGGCATTTTTTCTGGAGTAGGTTTTTCGTTGTTTTATTTAGTTTTGAGGGTTGGGTTTGGGGATTTTTTAGGTTTGTTTGTTTGTTCATTTGTTTTTAACATGGGGACAGAATTTGACTTGGATTGTTAAAATGCTTAATTATAAGGTACCTAATCTATCATCATCATTCTCCGAAGCATGCTCCTGCTGAGCTCACTTCTGGAGCTGTGAGGACATTTGTGGAGCTATGCTCAAAGCCTCTGGCACAGATGTCCCCCTGGCCTGGCCCCCAGAGTGAGGACAATGATGAGATGTCACTGGCAGGATGTATTACTGCCTGGGGTGGACAGCGATGGACAAAAATAATAACAGCATTTTTTGATCCAATGTCAAGGTGCATATTTGGATGCTGGAATCTAGCTTATTCTAATTTTAGTATCAGAGATATGAACAGAATAATTCCTTCACCCTGATCAATTCACATTGCAAAAGAAGCCAAGTATTTAAATAGATCTATTTTACTTTCTACTCTTATGTAAAGACCTCTCCTCATCTCTTGGAAGATTAGAAAAGAAACAAAGGACCTAATTTCACAGCAGTTATTCCTCTATGAATTTCACAACTGGCCTACAGTGGTCTTCCTTCTGTAAGTCTATTAACAATTTCTGATATATGTTGTTGTGAAACTTGAACTATGCTAGGCGTATTTTGCATTCTGTCAAAAAACTGAAAACAAGCAAGACTTCAACAGAGAAGGTGGCATCATTCCTTAGGGGAAAACAGTCTGAATGAGTTTGAGATCTTAAATAATTACATTTGTGAACCTCTTCAGTGAGACACTTCATATTTTGGCAGCTAATAACATTAAAATACAGGCTCATAAAGAATTGTTGCCTATAAAACTGGCAAGCTAAGCTTTAAGGATGCATGTGAAACAATGCAGAGAAAATGTGTCTTTTCCTCTTTGAGGAGTAACAAGCTGATGGAATATGTGGCATAAACTTAATGTTTTGGGGTCAGGACAGAATACTTATATCGTACATAACATTTAACTGTATTCATTCAGGGAAGGTCTTAAAAGTGTCACTTAGTAGACTATGACCATTTCAATTTAAAAAATATGGAGAAAATAATAGAACACATCTCTTATCCATTCACAGGCATAAACCAATGAAGATAATGTCGAGACCTGTAGCAAGCATCAGTGCTTATAATAATAAGCACTAATCACTAATAACAGGGCAAAGTAATGCTCTCTTGACTTGAATCAGTGAAATAAGATAGATTTATGAGGAGCTTGTTAGTGTTTTTGCTGAGGCTGGCAGAAGATGAGTACAGCCACTATGATCCGGCAGGAATTCACTCCCGTGTCCATCCTGTTTGCCCATTCCCTTGTCCCACAAAGGAAATGATAATAGATAAAGTATCCCAGATTTCCCAGTTCTGTGTGTGAGTGCCCTTGGTTGTTCAATTAGATGAGGTCAGTGGTTGAAGTAGTCACTTTGATAGCAGAGAATGGCAAAGGGTGGGCTTACACCTACAACCTTCTTGCCCTAACCCACCCCCTATGAAAGTCCTTTTTCCAGGAACTCACAGTTAGTTCGAGTCATTATTTCAATTTATTTTTCTTAGCTACATCAATTAGGTAAAGTAAACTAAAAGTTTGCATGCATAAGAGCTGAGATATCCATCTAGGCATCCCTTGTCACTGGCATCCTGGGTAGCTCTGAGGAAGGGCAATTATTAGGATCAAGTCTGAGTTTTGAATTAGCCTTAAGGTCCCAGACTACTCCCCGTGCTGGCAGCCCAGCTGCTCAGCACCCCAACCAACCAGTCAGCCCAACTCTGTGCATTAGCTTTGTCTGGGTAGAATAGACCACCTTGAACCCCACTGAAGCAGGACAGCAAAAACCATGTCTGATGTGAGAACTGAAGCAGTTTAGTACTGGAGGCCAAGTTACTCCTGCTTGTTACTCATCCCTTGACTGGTCTTGCAGCAGTGCCCTGTGTGGCAAATCCCTTTCTATTTCTCACACTGAGCAATCAAGTGGGTTTTTATGAGGCTGAGTTTCCCAAGACTCTCAAGTCCTGTGGATGTTACATAAAATGGGCTAAGAAATGAGCCTACCTCTCCCTTTTGAGAAGAATTGGAGTGCTGTTGACTTGGGAATGGGATCAGGAGTGGTAGGTGCTCAGTATCTGACAGAATTCAGCCCATCAGTGAAATCTGATTGAAAGAAGGAGGAAAAAGTGTTTGAGATTTGATCAAACATGCAGTGCAGGGCCTTTACATCCTGTCTGGTCATCTCTATTTCTCTTGCATTTCTCTGAGAGCCTTGAACAATGTGCAACAGGGGAGTAGGGTTGACTTTTGGAGACTCTCCAGGAAATTTCTAGGTATTTACAAAACTGAAGTTTAATTCTTAAGTGCAGTACTCAGTATTCTTTTCCATACCTACGGAATTTCTATGAAACAGTCACACTGAAAGGTTTTAGACCAGAAAGTAATACTTGTACAGAATATAACATAGAAAACAATTCCTAGACTTTCTGTAATGCTGTTGCATGTGGAGTACCAGGAAAGCTTACATTTTTGGGGAAGAAGAATGAAGCATCTCATCTCTTGAGTTGAGCAGTACAGTTTGCTGTAATAACTACATAATTACTTACATGATTATTTACATTTAAACTGTAGAAAGAAGAACTTTGTAAAAATATTTGTGGAAAAACCTTTCCGACAGGAAATTTTACTTTCTTAGCAGTTGATTTTGGACTTGACTTCAGACAAGGTCAGTAGCTTGAATGCAGCCAAATTTCAAACTCTTGTATATCTTCTGTGTCAAATCAGCACTTCTATATATATTTATATTCATTTTTCTTCCAGAATCCCAAAGAGACTGTTGCATTGTTCTGGTTATGAGTAAAGCCATGCTTCCGTGAACTTGAAATTACCAATGTACAGATATACCTTCTAAAAATCTGCAGTGTGGGAACATATTTACTTTGTTAATCTTGGATGTCTGGTGGGAATGATTTGAATGCCTGTTTGCAACTAAGTGTCTTAAGGGGGAACAAGATAATAGTTTAGTGCAATGCTGTGGTAAAATTATTGCATTTAGTGAAATTACAGTGCTGGCCTTCAGCCCTTTCTGTAAGCCCTGGTGCAGGAGACTTCCAGATACTACTTCTTTCCAAGTAGTAATGAAATTAGTTCATAATGTGGTGCTCTAAAGCAGTTGGCTCCACAAAGCCATTTGTCTGATTGTGCTAATGTAATAAAACCCATGAAAACTTGTCAATATTTAAAAGTGAATTTGGAAATCAGTTATCATTGAGATAATTCATACAATCATAGAATGGTTTGGGTTGGAAAGGGCCTTAAAGATCATCTGCTGCAACCCCCCCGTGCCATGGGCAGGGACTCCTTTCACTAGACCAAGTTGCTCAAAGGCTCATCCAGCCTGGCCTCGAGCACTTCCAGGGATGGGGCAGCCACAGCTCTCCTGTTGAGCACATAACTCTTTTTGCCATCTCCAAAATTTGAATAAGCTCAACACATGACTTCCTTCTGGTCTACTGAAACCTGTCAGGATGCTCAGAGGAGCTAGAGGGGCATTGTTGACAGAGCTGTAAACTAGCTTGGAAAGGGGGAAAGGGACAAAACCAGGCTAACCAGTGAAGAGCAATGGGATTGTGTGCCGAATCTTGAGGAAACAAACACCAGTGGAATCCCTTGGTCTGCTTCACAAAGTGTTGGCTACAATGTACCACACCTGAAATGTGCCCTGAACTGGAGGACCATGACTGAAAGAATGATTAAATCCCAGCAGACCCTGAAATTTTGCAGGATCTACTGCTCCGGGTGGATCCCTACAAATCTCTAGGGCCTGATTTGATTCATGCAAGAATCCTCAAAGAACTAACTGATGTTATCACAAATCCTCTCTTAAAGATTTTTGAGAAGTCTTGAGAATCTGGAGAGGTCCCAGCTGACTGGGAGGTGGAACACATTGTCCTTTTCAAGAAGGGCAAGAAGAATGGAAGGATGACCCCAGAAAACACAGACCTGTCAGTTTCACTTCAGTGTGTGGGAAAGCTATGGAGATTATTTCTAGAGGTATTGAAAAACACCTAAAATGTAACACAAGCATTGGTCACCAGCACGGCTTCATGAGGGGAAAGTGCTATTTGTCAAATTTGATTTCCTTTAATGACAAGGTAACCCACCTAGCTGATCAAGGGAAGCCAATTAATATAATCTTTTTGTAATCCAGTAAAGCTTTCAATACTGGATCCTCCAGCATTTTATTCCAGTAAAACTTTCACAGGATCCTCCTGGGCAAAATGTCCAGCACACAGCTGGATAAATGCATCATGGCATGGGTGAGCAACTGGCTCATGAGTCAGGCACAAAGGGTTTCAGTGCATAGGGTGACATCAGACTGGGGACCTGTCACTAGTGGGGTTCCATCCTCAGCTCTGTGCTCTTCAACATCTTTGTAAATGATCTGGATGAAGGACTGGAAGGGACACTGAGCAACTTCACAGATGATACAAAATTGGGAGAAGCTGTTGACTCCCTCAAAGTCCTGTAGAGAGACCTAGACAAATTAGAGGACTGGGCAAACATCAACCATATGAAGTTCAACAAGTGAAAGTGCTGGATTCTGCACCTGAGATGGGGCAATCCTAGATGGACAGACAGACTGGGGAATGAGAGTCTGGAAAGCAGACCCACGGAAAGCAGCCTGGGTGTCCTGGCCAATGGCAAGTTGAACATGAGCCAGCAGTGCCCTGGCAGCCAGGAGGGCAATCCCTGTCCTGGGGGCATCAGGAACAGCATCACCAGCCAGGCAAGGGAGGGGACTGTCCTGCTCTGCTGGAGTTTTGTCAGAGGAGGTATAGGTTGGAGATTAGAAAAATATTATTTGGCCAGAGGGTGGTTGGGCACTGGAACAGGCTCCCCAGGGAAGTGGCCACAGCACCAGCCTGACAGTTCAAGAAGCTTTTGAACAATTCTCTCAGGCACATGATGTGACTCTTGGAAATGGTGCTGTGCAGGGCCAGGAGCTGGACTCAATGATCCTTGTGGGTCCCTTTGAACTCAGCACACTCTGTGATTCTGTGATGAAGTGTCTAATCTACCACTGATGAAGATCTAGTAAGAGTAATCAACGAACGATTCAGCTGAACAGACACTACGTACCTGCTTTATGGTGAGCTGAATTGCTCTTCAGGCTCCAGTGACTCTAATGGGAGTATAGGAATCAAGTTACCCAAAAGTACCTAAATTTAAGTCATTGTTTCACACTGATTCTCGTACTTGATGTTCCCTAGCCAACAGAGATCATCAGACAATTCAAAAGAGCATTTTGTTTGACCCATTTTAGAAATCTTCCTTAGGGAATGCATTAATTTCCATTTATCTAACACGAAATTAGGTCCATAGCTTTAAGATAACGATAAAGTTTAGGAATCCTAAAACTCTCCAGTTGATTCAATTCCCATATGGCTATGACCAGAACCTAAACCAAGACAACAGTTTGAATATATGTTATCTATTGCTTAAAAAAAGACCTGGAAAAAACCACCATATTTATGTATAACTTCAGGCTCAGTTAAGGGCAGAAAAGGTTTTTGCTTTTCTCCCATATCCATATTTAAAATGAATTCTGGTTTTCATAAAATACATAATCAGTGCTGTGGTGGTTCCTGTAAGATATTGTCCAAGCTAACAGTTCAGCAGAACACAAATGGTTGGGTTTCTATGTGTCCTGTACATACAGAGTTAAAATGTATGTCTCACCTGGGTGTTAGAAGATGAAGGACTAACAGGTTCTGTGGCTCTAGTCCAAAAAGGCACTGTAAGATGCCAGGATACTGGCCTTTTCTGGAACTCCAAAAATAATCTTCATTATTCTGAAATCATGAGTAATTGAGCAAAAGGTGTGTGATCAGTAGGAGTTTTGTAAGGCAGTCAATATAATCAAAAGTGGTTTTCATTTAATGTAAAACATGTCTATGCAATGGAAATCAAACAACCTAGAGAAGTAAAAACTCTTCACAGTCTATCACTGGTGTTCACTCACAAGACTTCAATCACTATTGAAATGATGATAAAGATCCTTTTATGCTCCAATTAATGACATTCACCTGACATTACTATCCAGTAGATGCACAATTACTTTTACTGCTAGGCCTTATAGTTTAATGGCTTCTTCTAGAATTCACATCAGAAAAAAATCAATCAGTGCTGGAAATTAATGAGCTTTACAGGAGCTTGGATTTAATGGAGCAGAAGGTGGATTCACTGGTAGCTGTTTCTCACTAAGGATGCAAAACTTTGTGTGAACTGGGGGAAGTAGATAACTAAGCTAGAGATACTAATTTATTTACAGAAATTTCCCTAGCCTGGCAGAGCTCTCAAAACTGATCAGCTGCTAATTTCTACTGAAAACTGCCTAAGGAAAGAACTAAGCTCCTTGAGAAGGAAAACAAGTATTGGTTACCTTCCAAAAACATTGTGTTTTACATTATGGTCCTCTCTAGATCATGTCTCTGGTCAGCTTTATGGCTAGTGATACAAAGTGGACACCTAAATCTTGAAGATCTTAGGCACTCACAAAGAGCTGCAGTGGGTATCACTTGCTCTGTCCTAATCTTAATTTTCTATAATACCTTCCTGAATATAAAATCTGACATTTAAAATTCTTTGTTATCTCACACCTGGCTATTCTATATTTTAGGACCTCTTAAAAATAATTGTTTTGGCTATATGTCAGGAATGGCAGACTTTGTTCTTAGAGAAATACTTCAACAACCTCACTGTTCATTTTTTTTCTCCAAATAAAAGGAAAGTGTTGACAGGAAGGTGCACTTTGGTGCTTGGGTTTTTGTTTGGGTTTTTTTTCTATATTAATTCAATTTAAACAGACTTGCACATTTGTATGTTATGCATGCATACACACACACACAAGTCTACATTGGTATGAAAGCAAGTCCCTGCTAAACATTTTTAAATGTTTCTTTTTAGCTTAGATTCTCTTTTTATAGCAATGACAATTTAAAGAAAAGCCTCAAAGACAAAATGAGACTTCCAGCAGAATAAATAGTTTCCTTGGAACAGCAGGCAAACCACTCAGTAAGAGGGTGTAAAAGGGTTGTAAACTGCAGGCCTGCAAAGTAAAACAAAATCCTCTCCTGCTGGCTAAACTGGTGAGCCACCACTCTTCAGTTCTGCTTGTCATTTGGATGACTCACCAGGACTTTGCAGTACCACTTATTTGTCTACAATTACTTCATAACTCTTCAATTATGTAGGACTTCTTGGATTCCAAAATCTGCTTTAGGAGGGCTGTGATAGCAGGATCTTTTTATAGACCTGGGTTTACAGTGAGCAATCTGTGGTATCAGATGGGGATGTTGTCAGTGGCTGTGCTCCTCAGGTGGGCAGTGTCACCAGCTCTGAGCTGTGCTGTGGCTGAGCTGTGCTTTCAGAAGGGCAGAGTTCCACTGAGACAAGGCTCCTACCATCTGAGGTTGGCAGAGTCTGGGGAGCTCTGTGAGCATGTGCATGCATGAAAATTTGGTTGAACACAGAACTGATGAATGTGAAAACAGTCATCCTTTGCATAAGCTTGGGTGAGATAACACTGTCTGATGCCTACATTAATTCCACTGGCTCATTGTGATTTTAAATTTGAGGCTAGGACTAGAAAACAATAAAGAACTCAGCTCTGTGCTTTGGCATCACTGCCTGGATGCTCCTCACAGTGATTACCCAGATAATTGTTCAAGTGCAGCAAAATATTTTAAAATAACTCTGCTCTAATTGTTAATAATGATATTTTGTCTCAGCAAACGTGCCAAAGATCAGTGCCAAGATTTTAGATGTTAACTTACAGTCAATGAACAAGCACTGATTAAAGAAATCTGCTTATTAAAAGAATGCATGGATTTATATGATGTGGAAAGGCTAATATTTTATTTCTCTGATATAATAACATCTACCTTAAATTCTGGTTTTATAGGCTGTATTTAACAAATCACTTTTGCTCATGAATAAAATTAGCTTCTCACAAAAGGCCAGCTGCTTCAGAATGGGATGTGATGCCTGGTCTCTTTCATACCTCATCTTAACAGTCACACACAAAGCAGGAGAGCTGATGCTTGTGTTTCATTATACCTGACAGGAGATGTGAGTCTGCCTGGAGTCACAGTGCTTCACACACAGAGTGGCTGCAAGTAATTCTTATTAATAAAACTGCTGAGAGCTCTGCAGCTAAACCTTGCTATGAGCATTATTTCAGCAGCTTCATTTTGGAAATAAAAGGACATTTCTTTTACAAAATGACCTTTTCTTTCTCCAAGAAGTTCTATATCTAGTAATTATTCAGTCTTAATTAATTTCTTCTTAATTTCTGAGGTGTGCTACTATGTGCACACAAAATATTTGTGCTTTGAAGCCTAAGCTCAAGCCAGTAATGCATATGTATAACTTAGAACAATCCAGTGTGGAGAAAACAACCTGCAGCTCCTATTCACACCAATAATGAGATTGAATTCACAAACACCAGCCTGCTGAGCTTAGGGAGAACAGAAACCCAAATACCAACCAGCTGTAACTTCAGCCAGCTGCAGCTCTTGCCAGATTATCACCCAGGGACTCAGGAAGGAGTGGGGCAGCCCTCCCCATCTGCCACCTCCAATGATCCATGTGGCTGTGCAGTGAACTGGGGTGGGAGGTGGCCCTGTCCCCCTGTCCCCATATCACTCTTCATCACCTTGTTTTGGTGTGTTACCCAGCTAGCAAACCTCTGCCAGCTCTGGGCACTGAGCAGAGCTGGGCACAGGGCCCCAGGGAGAGGGGAGGTCACCAGCTGCTTTAGGGATGAGGGCAGTTCCTGTAGCACCTGGGAGCAGGAACAGATGGGACAAGAGCCCCATGTGCTGGTGCTGCTGCAGGAAAGAACAAAATGTGGAGATAAACCTGAAGCTTTGGAAATGCATTCCCATGGGCTGTTTCCAGCTGAATGGGAACTTCCTGTGGGCAAGAAGACACGACTTTTGGCAACTTCCCATGGCTCTGGTGGGATGATAGGTTCAGGGAGGTAGCACCTTGGTGAACCCTGCCCAAGGAGCAGCACCTTCCTCGTGAGCCCTGGGTTTCTGCAGTCTTCCTGTCAATCCTTCCTATCCAGTCTTGCCTGTGCCATGTGCTCTAGGATCACCCTGCTGACCAGGGAGGCACAACCAGATGACCTATGTGGTTACTGTGATCCCTTCCAAACAGTCCAATTCCATGGGATTCTGTGATTCCCTGCAGGAAAGCTGTGCACCCAAAGCATGGAACAACTTCTTGGCTGGGACTTTGGGACCCCCTGGCACAGCACAGTGGAGAAAGGTTTTATCCCTGACAACTTCTTGGGCTGGCCTTTGCTTTGATTGGGTTTTTCCATCCCTCTGAGAGTGTCCTGAGCCACAAACGTGGCACTGCCCCTGGCTGGTGCTGCTGGTGTTGCCTCGGCCCCAAGTGTGGAGCTGCTGTGGGCAGTGCACGCTCTGCTGGGTGATGTTCTTTTGCCACAAGGCAGGGGCAAGAGCCTGTGAATTATAGTGAGCAACACATCACTGCAGCCTGTTTGGAATCAATCCAAAGCCCATTAAAGGCAATGGAAAGACGCCACATTTCCACTCTGCTTTAAAAACTATTATCCTTTATTTCTGTCAGGAATCTTGTTTCACAGTAGATGGCATGCACTGTCACAAATCACTCCAAAGAAGCAGCAAGCACTTACTTAATACAGAGTATCTAAAGGTGCATATTCAAATGTTTCTTATCTGGCCAAAGCACATAAAACTATTTCTGGACAAATTTTTCTGCAGAATACTGCCTCTGTGTTTCTCCCATCAGTTTACAGCCTCTCTTTCTGAAGTCAAAATCTCAGACTTGGGGTTTATTGGCACTCTGAAAAATGTCTGTTATGCTATTGATACATATCTTCTAATAAAATAATGACCAGCATGCTGGAAAATGACTTTAATGTGAAGGTATTTCATGTAGGTCCCAAGTTAATCAAAGCAGTTTTGACTCTCAGGTTTAGGGGCTGTTGCTGGTACAAACCTCTCAGCTAACAAAGATCACAGCTGTGTGGATTTTTAGTTGAATAAAGCAGCCACTTGCAATATGTCTAAATCCCAAATACAAGGATAAGTCCAACCCTGTGCATACTTTCCAGATACCCATTAAAATGCTCTATACTATAAAGGTGCAAATAATATCTTTCCCAGAAAGATGTTTGTCTTTTTGGGTCTCTTCAGGTCACATTTTATAGGTTATAGGAAAGTCCAGCTACCTTCAGTACCAACTATTTTTGAACAGAAATCTAAGACTAATCAACCCATCAGATGATACTTTTAGCTAGAAGAGAACATACAAAGCAGGAGCACTAAGGGATGAAGCTGTCCCTGCTGCACTGAGCTGTGGGATCTCCAGCAGGCCTGTATCTTGTATAAACCCCCAGAATTGTCTACTTCCATTTGAGTGTTAATATTCCCTTTTGCCAACTGCTCAGTTGAAAATCAACAATACAGATGCCCTTCCTCAAGCAGGTCATGCCACCAGTGCTCATTCAGGATTATCTCTTCCTCAGAAAATAAACTTCTCTTGGTTAAGTAATAATCCTGCTGGCTTTGTTATTAGGGCAGGAAGGACAGCTCTTCTCTGCACCATGGACACTTTCCTCCTGGTCAGGACAAAAATTAATCCTGAGGGACAGCTGAGGTTGCTGTGCCAATAGCAGAGAAAAAAATGAACCTTCCATTTCAGCCAGTGAGACCACGTTCCAAGCTGGAATGCCTTTAAGCCCCAAATCAACTTGCTGTTTGGTCTCCAGGGTACCCATGCTGAGTACCCACGTGCCCTCCAGAGCTGCAGTTTTTGCTCACCTCTGACAAGGCAAAAAAATATTGGCACAAAATTGGGCACAGATATGGAGAATAAAAAAAGAACACAAAAGCTGCTAGGAAAGGAAGGACCACCAGGGGTTGACCAAAATCTTGTGAGAGCAGTGCCCTTCCTGTTGCTCTTCGTGGGCATGAGAGAGGAGTAGAGACCCAGCTTGCTCCTTACATCCATGTTGGTCCCCTGTATGTGGGAAGTTGTTGCTGTTCAAGTGTATGTCAGACTGCAGGATCACACCTGAAATGAGCAAGAAGTGCTGGCCACTGAGGCTGTTGGGAGTGAATAGAATTTCCTGAGCATCTTTCTCTGAGCCTGTGAGCTGTACGTGGTGTGGTTCTGCCTGTTGAGCCCAGAGAAGACACAAAGACACAACAAATTCATATAATTCAGAATGATGGTTTTGAATAGCTTACTTTTGTATCTTAGGCTAATAATTTCATTTTTGGGTTCCCACAACACAAATGCAAAGAAGAGAGAAGATCCTTGTAACACTTATTGCCATAAATGCAGTTTTTACTTTTCTCATGAAAACAATAGGCTTTGGAATTCAGTTTTCTTCACAGCCCCTCTGGCTTTCCTACATGCACTGAGAACCCCTCTTCCTTGCCACTCAGACATGAAAACAGAAGGTCTGCATAAGGTCAAATAGATTAGCTGAATAAACCAAATTAGGAAATGAAGAATCATCACTTTTCAAAGCTGGCTTGTGACAGAAAAAATGCATTTTTCTTCATTATTTGATTTTCATAATCAAATACACAAAATTATATTCCTGAAAAAAAGAATCAATGACCAAAGTCAACCTAAGTTTCTGCTGCTATTTTGCTGAAAGTACTTGCATAGGCAGGATATATGTGGCTTTGTGCATTTACCTAACTGCATCAGCTGTAGGGGCAGCTGCAGAGACCTGCAGAGGTGACACGTGGGTCTCCAGAGCATGGAGAGCTGACACAGGTACTTGTGATACCTCCTGAAAGAGCAGCGTGCTGGCATAGAGCTCTCCATTTGAACTGGAGGCTGTTTCCACGTCTCCCATTCCTCTGAGAGACACAGCCGATGCCTTTCTCAACCCCTGGATGCAGAACATGAATGAGTGGTCGGCTCTGGGATTTGTGCTGCCTGCCATGCAGAGGTGGGAGGAGAGGCAGCAGCTCCCAGCCACCCCAATGCAGGAGCCACAGGGTCTGGATTTTGCCTTTCTCTGCAAACTGCATCTGGACATCTGTCTTGACTCAAATAATTACAGTTTTAAATTGACACAGTAAAATTGTCAGGAAGCAGAATGCAGTATGTTAGAAGACACATTTTTGTTCACACCCTGGGCAAAGGTTTGGTTTCACCCTTCTTAGACATGTGACTGGTTATACAACTTGATTTATATGATAAGTCAGAGACAGTTCCTGTAGCAAGAAGCTTCCAGCTTAAATTGACAGAACAGAAAATAATTAGGAAAAAAGGAACACAGAGATTCCCTTGTAAAGATCTGCAGCTTTTCACTTACCTCAAACCTGATGTCAAAAAGCTCTGTTCACTGCCATGGATTCAGTTCCTGGGTGCAGAAAGCAGATTTGAGGAGCCTAGGGGAAAGAGAACTGAGCATTTTCTTGCACAGGTATTAAATGCAGAGATGTTTTGCAGGTGTAAGGAAAATGTATCTGTTGTCAGGTTTTCAGTACTTATAAAATTTCCTCTGCTAAAATGCTTGGGGTTGGAAACTAATACTATTTGGACTTGTGAGCTGTATCATCATAATGCCATGAAGTAAAACTGCTTTTATCCTGTGAAATGCAGAAAACATGGAGAAAAAATATGCTTACTTGAAACAATTTCTTTGAATTTCATAAAATAATTCACAAGGTGTTTATTCTTAAGGATGGTATAGAGCTTTTTCAAATATAAAAAGAAGAAGCTGGAACAAGTGGCTTCAAAAAGAGCTGGTCATTTGCCCTTTTCTCATCAGAAAACTTGAACAGAATGGGAAGCATTCCCCCAAAAATCAAGGCCAAAAAGTGAAGATTAGCAGGGTAAATTTACAAAGCTTTTGGCAGGAGAGAAAGGAAATTTACAGTGCTCAAGAGGTGAATTTGAAAGAACAAGCTATATGTTTAGCCTTTACTTCCTGGCATAGGAACTTTCAGTCCAGAAAAATTCCACAGTGCAAGAGATGTCAGCTCAGTTGCTCTGTGCAGCTCATCTGTATGTAAGTCAGGGCTGTTCCTGGTGTCCACAGCCAGGTGCTAAAGTTGGCTAATGAGGAAACCTATTGATCTGTAGCATTTTCTTTCAAAAGTTTAAAAGCAAAGGAGAACTGTGAGAATGAAGTGATCACTCTCCTCTAACATGACAGCTTTCTCATCTGCTCTCCCCTGTTTGCCATTGTTCTGGTGCTCCTGGTGCACTGCATGCTGGAGATTGCAAACAAGAAGTGGGAGAAGTTTGACTTTTATTCACCCCAGGTGCAAATACTGGGTTTCACGTTTCTTAGCACATGACCAGTTATACAACATTAATTAGCTGATAGGTTTTTAATTTCTGATTTTCTTCTGAAACTAAAATTTGATTTCTGTATTTCAATAGAAAGTTGAATAATCTTGCCTATGGGAACTACTTACAGAAGAATCCTTCTGTACCCAGTAGTGATTCTCACTGCATGGTTATATTAATCATTCAGTTCGATCTCTTGCTAATCTTGGGAAGACTACAGAGAGGGGGCCTGACTGCCTGCCTTTACAACAGCATGGGAAGGGTGTAGTCCTTACTGCTCCTGTGCTGTTTTAGATCTTTTCTGAAGGAATCTTTTCTAGCCTTTTCTGAAGGAATGAGTGGTACCCATGAGAAGAGCTGCTGCTATCCAGCAATTGAAATATATGCTCTTTATATTGGGGATTTCAACTGAAAAGTTATTAATTACAATAAGAGAAGCATGAGAAATATTTATTTCATTAACTATTGGGTCAATAATGCTGATTTTTTTATTAGAGTTACAGAATAGGTATTGAGATGTAAAACTCATTACTTCCATATGACCATTTTGTATTTTTACATTTACAAAACATTCATGTGGCTGGAAGACCATTAAACACGAGTGTTTAATGATGAGTTTGATTCATGCTTTTTGCTTATGGCATGAAGATAAAGGATATTGATCTGCACAGGAAACAAGAATTGGCTACTTGGTCTAGTTCTTCTCTTTCACTGTGAACTGAAGTGGGACAAGAAGCTCAGAATTTCCTACTTATTTCTTTTACTGCAGTGCTTCCATAAAAGTGACAGGACACAACAGACTGATTGAAACTCACCAGATCATATTTCCTGTTTGGTAAGTGGGGGTGTTTTTTTGGTTTTTGGTGGGGGTTGGTTTGTTTGTTTGTTTGGGGGTTTTTTGGGTTTTGGGTTTTGTTTGTTTGTTTTTGTTGGTTGGTTGGTTGATTGGTCAGTTGTTTTTTTGTAGTTATACTCAGATGTCTCAAAACTGTCATCCACAATCTAGAATAAGGATAACTTTTCATCTCCCCAAAGCATCAGCACTTTGGAAACACTCTCCAGATGTTGTTTCCAGAGCATCAATCCTGTTTTCAGTGTTCTTTTTTTGGAAATAAGTCCTGGTGACTTCAGGACAGGGCTTGGCAAAAAGAACTTAATCCAAACTCCTTCTTCCCTGGCACTGACAACCCCTCTGTTAGGATCTTAGGACCCTGTCTGTCAGAAACAGTCTTTGTACCCTCAAGATTTTGTGTGCTGTGGACTGGAAGCGCTTGCCCTTGGGTGCCCTTGGCAAGCAGTGGCTCCTAAAGAGCAGAAATGCAGTGTGTTGGTATAGTACAGCCCATCCTGTTTGATGCATTATTGGGTGTCATTAAACATTCTTCATTGTGCCAATTGTGCTAACAGTAATTTTACCATCTGTCCTCATAGTTTCCCTTTGATTTGTTGCTAAATGATGGAAGTTGGGGCATTTCATAGGACTTGGCTCTTTTTCATTATCAAATTAATGATCTGTTCAAGTTTAACTGTGCAACTTCTTATTATGTGAGTCTATTAGCAAAAGGACTCTCAGACAGAAACCCTGAGTGCCCCACTTTGTATCCATCACTACTCTGGCATGTTCTCTTTCTCCAGGGAACAGTAATGTCCATTCTTACTGGGTGGCTGGAAAATGAAGTTACCCAGCAATACAGGAGCTCACCTAAAGGGATAATAATTATTTTTCAATGTTAGGTACTAATTTAAACCTTTCCCTAGACTGCATTAAAGACAAAAATTTTCTTGATTTTTCTTGATATACTGCTAAAAGTTCATCTTAAGCCCCTGTATTCATTTTCTTTAGTCTCTTTCATTCTGAGTAATCAAATTTCAGGGGGTAAAAGTTTTTCCTTTCTCAAGTACTCTGTGCCAACATTCACAGGTGAGTTGGTGTCAGTATCAGGAAGGTGCCAAACCATACAGAAAAGCTGTATCCTATGAGCACTCCCAAGAAGTGCAGCTTTGGTCCTAATGGTGACAACTGACATATTGCTTATCAAATATAACATCTTGCCTGCTCCTATCCCTCAGTCCTTTTTTGTTCTGCAATTTCAGAGCTAGTGAAACCAGGGAAACCAGGCCAGTCAAACTTTTTGTTTATTTGTTGGGGCTTTATTAGTTTGTATATTAGAATGTTTGCATAAGTCCATTAGTCCAGAGTGTGGAACCCTCTTAGAGGTGAGGACTTGTAGCTGAGAATACTTATTACTTTTGAAGTCTTTCCAGCAATAACATCTGCTTTTCCATACTTGCATCAGGAAGTTGAAGACCTGAGTTCAGTTTCTACTTCATCCTAGCTTGAAGGAGATCCCCATTTCCTTCCCCCCTTCCTGCTGAGCACCCTGACAACCAGGGAGTTAAGTCAGCACCCACCTTTCTTGCTCCTAAAGCAAGGTGCCTGTGTACAGATCACAGTAGGGGAGCCTAAGGAGAGGGAGGTGACACCACGCCACAGAGCTTCACAGCACTAGGTGGATGGTGTGGAGGGAAGGAAGAGTAGGAATCTGCTCCCCTGGCCCCACTTCCAGGAATGAAAACTCCCACTACTGTGGTTTCTTTGGGCTGGAGCTTAGGCTGTCACCATGCAGTGCCTGGGGTTAAGCAACTCTGGTATCATTCCCAGATCACAACACACTTCTGTCAGGAACTGGCTTTTGACTCCTGAACTTGTACACTGTGGGATGCACATATCAATGGCTAGGCTGGGTGGCCACTTCATTTTCCAGGTTACACTGGAAAGGGCACCCAATTTCTCTCTAAAGTGTTATGCCATGGCCATCTGAAAACCCCCCTGCACTACGTATGTGCAAACACTATGGGTTTTCTGAATGTTGCCAGGAAGTAAATGTGAACTTTTTCTACAAATGTAGAAATAATTTTGCACAGAGAAGCTCAAACAAGACATTAAATGTCAGCAAAGCAGAGAGCCCTGGAACTCACTGAACCTGTTTTTATCCTATACAGGTCTCTGGCTACTTATAACATTAATATCTTTGCAATAAAACGTTGGGCTGCTATTATGATTTTTTTTTTAAACTTTGGTTTCAGAAAGACTTATTTACAGCTATTTCTACCCCATATTGTTGACATTTTGAAATAAAGGAATGTATTATTAATTTGTGTAATTTTTATTAGTTCAGCAGCTTGCCTATGAAAGACATTACTGAGATATGAAACTGAGTTACACAAAAGGCATCTGGGAATTGAGCTAGTAAACTAAAAGAGATCCTACCAAAACAAATTGAAAAATACAGAAGTGTTTGTCAAAGTCAAAAGTCAGGATTTAATAATACATGCTGCCAAAATTATTGTGCATGTTTATGCAGTTGATTCATTGAGAAATACTAGGGAAGAGTTGAAAAAGCAATCACAAAAAACATATTTTGAAATTTTTTATAGAATCATAGAATCATTTAGGTTGGAAAAGACCTCTAACATCATTGAGTCCAACCATTAACCCAGCACTGCCAAGTTTAGCACTAAACCATGTTCCCAAGTGCCACATCTATGCATCTTTTAAATACCTCCAGAGATGGCAACTCTACCATTTCCCTGGGCAGCCTATCCCAGTGTCTGACTACCCTTTCTGTGACAAGATTTTTCCTAATATCCAAAATCTCTCCCAGCTCAACTTGAGGCCATTTCCTCTTGTCCTATCACTTATTACATTAGAGAAGAGAACAACTCCCACTTGGTTACAGCTTCCTTTCAGGTAGTTGATAAGGAATGATAAGTGAATGATCAGGTCTCCCTGAGCATCCTTCTTCCTAAGCTAAACAACCCCAGGTCCCTCAGTTGTTCCTCATCAGACTTGTGCTCCCGACCCTTCACCAGCTTTGTTTCTCTTCTCTGGACTCACTCCAGCCCTTCAATGTCTTTGAGGGGACCAGAACTGGACACAGCACTCGAGGTGTGGCCTCACCAGTGCTGAATACAGGGGGATGGTCACTGCCCTGGTCCTGCTGGCCACACTATTGCTGATAGAGGCCAGGACACCATTGTTCTTGGCCATCTGACACATTTTGGCTCATATTCAACTAGCTGCCAACCGGCACCTCCAGGTCATTTTCTGCTGGGCAGGTTTCCAGGCACTCTTGGGAGGAGCTGTTGATTCCCTCAAAGGCTGAGAGGCCCTGCAGAGAGACCTTGATGAATTAGAAGGCTGGGAAATCACCAACCATATGAAGTTTAACAGAAACATGAGCCAGACTGCATCTGGGATGGGGCAGCCCTGGGTTTATGGACAGACTGGGGAATGAGAGGCTGGAGAGCAGTGCTGTGGAAAGGGATTTGGGGGTCCTGGTCGACAGAAAGTTGAACACGAGCCAGCAGTGCCCTGGCAGCCAGGAGGGCCAACCCTGTCCTGAGGGCATCAGGGACAGCATGGCCAGCTGGGCAAGGGAGGGGATTGTCCCTCTCTGCTCTGCACTGGGGCAGCCTCACCTCGAGTGCTGGGGGCAGTTCTGGGTGCCACAATGTAAGAAGGGCATGAAACTATTGCACAGTGTCCAAAGAGGGCAACAAAGATGGTGAAGGGCCCTGAGGGGAAGCTGTGTGAGGAGTGACTGAGGTCATTTGCAGGAGACTGAGGGCAGACCTCAATGCAATTACAACTTCCTTGTGAGGGGAAGAGGAGGGGCAGGCACTGATCTCTTCTCTGTGGTGACCAGGGACAGGACCCGAGGGAGCGGCCTGAAGTTGTGCCAGAGGAATTTCAGGCTGGATATTAGGAAAGGTTCTTCACCTTGAGTGCAATGGGCACCCCAGGAGGTTGTCACAGCAGTTTACTGGATATCAATGATATTTTCATTAGTTTGGTGAACACATATTGCAATACTAATTGTAAAATTACAGCATAAATATAAAAATAACTTCAATTAATTGAATTCTCAAACAGCTAATGTATCATCTGGGAAATTATGAGAAATAGACTACGCCCTCATGGGAAACCAAAAGAACCCTACCATGCACTGGGTACAGAAAATAAAAGAGTAAAGAGGGTATTTGCAGGCTAGTAGGATTAACAGCAAACTGTAGATGCTGTTGCAGTGGATTGCTAGTTTACATGCAGCTGGGATGGACCTTAAGATATGTTTTGAAGAATTTTCATGGGCTGAAAGAATAAGAAGGCAATGGCTTTGTGCCAGTCCTACTTAAAATGTTGCCACAATGAGAGGTCAGGTTGAAAAGAAAAGATCTGTGCCACCATGGGCTTTGTAGCAAGCTCAGCACCAGCCCATTGCTGGTGATGCCATGGCCACCAGAAAAGCCATCTGCACTACGTGGACATAGTGGGTTAGGGCTTGCCCCTGTGCAGGTATTTGTCCTTGTATTGGTCCTTATATTAGTCCATTTTACATTTTGGTGTCCTGGACCTAAGGGACCAGTTTGCAACACATACTGTACAAAGAATTACTGCAATCCTCTTGAGAACAGAGCAATAAGTCACGAGGATGGAGGGCAGAGCTACAGTTGGAAAATCTCTTAGCAATGTTGTGCTTGGAAAATGCAAGTAAATATGTGGAGTAAATATCTGTATTAAATACAAGAACAAAACCTAGAAACTGTAAATATTTAAACATAATTTTCAAGCAAAAGCTGGGAATGTGCTGATAGTATCTATGACAAAATCAATCTTGAATTTGCAATGTGGCAATGCTGCAAATGGAAAGCTCTCTCGGGATGCATTGCCCTGGCAGGTCAGAAGCAAAAACACGAGAGACCAGAGGCTGGGGGTGCACCTGCTGTGTCCTGTGCTGTATGACAGCATGAGAGACCCACTTCTCACTGCATTCTGGATCCAGGCCCAGGACAGGGCACTGTTGTGGCTGAGATCAGCTGTAATCCATGGGGCTGTACTCTTTCAGGAGTTTAGCTGGTATATCTGCTCTAAGAAGTGCATCCAGAGCAAATCTTGTGGCACTGTTTCCCACTAGTGTGGTGATATGTTACAGTTCTAGTCTACAGAAACTCTGGCCCAGAGTACTTGTGTCTGTGTAGTGCTAGGATGGGGGTGGTAATTAAAATGAATTTAAATTATAGAAAAGTAACAGAAAGAAAAGAAAATTATTACTGACTGAAAACTGGTTATGTAGTGTGGAGAAGATTAATCAGATTTATGGGACAGTGGAGACAACATGATGGCAAACATTTGGGAAATGTCAGCAGTGGAAAGTCCTTGTTTGTGTAGGATGACATTAGGATAGGGAAAGTTTTGAGGAACATCCCCCAGCAGAGTTGGTGAGAATCTCATTATCTGAGTTGGAAAAACTAGAGAGAACAAAGTATTTAAAAATATTTCTGAGGGGCAAATTTTGTCCATATGGAAAGGTGTACCTGGAGACATGACATTTTTCTTCCATTTCTAGATATAATAAGTATAACCTTCACAGCTGTAGACAAATGTGTGGCATGTCAGGTTCTTGTCTTTTGGAATACAGGGATGTAGGATGTAATGAAAGGATATCAAGGATATCTTTGACAAGGATATGTTTATGGCTTGATTAAATAGCTGATACACAAAACCCAGTGAAGACTGATTAGAAAGGAAGCTGCAATCATGCAACAGATAGAAAAATGCTTTTCAATCCACATGTGATAATTTACTGCAAACTTAACCATAAGTGTGATTAGGAGGCCTATATGGTGTTTTTTTCAGATTGCTAAAGCAATTGATTACAACTGAAATAGAAAGAAAACTTCAAACGAAGTGTAAGACATTGCTTGGGTAATACACATAAGGGAATTTATTGAGCTCTATAGAGGTATGTCATTCCAGTTGCACAGACATCCAGTCTGAATTAATTTAAAATTAGAGAAAACAATAGAAAATTAGTATTTGCAGCAATATGCTACATATTTAAAAATTGCCAACTTTAAAGATCCATGAAAGAAGATGAGGAGCCTAGAAAAGGTTGCATCTGTAAGTTTTTATGAGCCTGCAGGATCAGGGCAACCTGCTGGATCAGGAAGTCCTGCCTGTCTAATCTTCCCATTTTCATAGCTATCCTTGTCCATGTTCTGCACAGGAGAGTGGCTGGGATTTGGAAAGCTTTGCATCAGTTCCAGGGTCTGCCTATGATTTTGTGTCAGTAATTTCTATGATTTCTAAGAGAGTTACTTAACAACTCAGGATCATGGTTTCCATCTGTACCCTGAGCAGTACAACATCCCAGCCAGGCTCAGTTCCAGACCGAGCCCTCATTTCAGTGTCCTTGTGTGAGCACCTGCAGGCACGTGCCTCTCAGTTTCAGCGACCAAAGGAGATGCCTGGGGCCTTTTGAGACACTCTAACACCCATGTGACCTTCATGGGTATGGCCCAGAAAATGTAGGGGGCCTGTGGGGTGTCCTAGGGTGCCTCAGATGGCTCAACACTCACATTTCAGGACCTGAATCACAGCCTGGGTCTGTTCTGTCCGTAAAGCAAATAAACACACTCAGACACCTACATGCTGACACCTCACATTAGGTGTCTTGAACCATAGCCTGCCCATACACTGTGCTGCTTCTCCTGTGCCTGTCACCATGGAAATGACCTCCTTGCTGGGACACTCTCCTTTGAGCTATCCCCAAAGTGTTGGGACAGTCTGGAGCACTTAGCCACCTTTGTCAGAAGTGCTAAGTAACCCTCCATGGGTGAGCCCACACACCATAACCTGATAGAGAAAATTCCCTTCTTCAGAGAGACAAAAGCAGTTGCACAGAGAGGAAGCAAATATTTGAAATGTTGAGGTTTGGGCAGTATCTAGACCTGGACAGAGTTTGGACCATTTCCTAGCATGGCCAGCTTGGTTTGCACGGTGCTTGTTACTTGCCTCAAGGAAGCAAATATTATATTCCTGCTAAAAGAGGGCACCTTAAATTTATTTCAGCTACTACTAGTAGTAGCATAAGTGGTGTTTGTCTATGATAAGATAGAAGTGGGAAGAGGTGAGTACAGCGGACAATATATGTCTTTGCCAGAATATTACTGTAGAATTCTAAATGGCAAAAATTAATAGTTCTTCTACTGTGCTTTCTCTGACAAGAGAGGGGCAAAATCAGTTTATATGAAGAAGTATACAAGATGAACAAGAAATTATGTTCAGGGCAAGTCCCAGGAGAAACCTAATTACTCCTGGAATTAGAAACTGATATTGCAGGCTGCATGGCAAACTTCTGAGACAGAATGTGGTGAGGTTTCCCAAAAATTTCTGGAAAAACATTTTAAAATCATCAGCTGGTTAACCTGCCTGGTGGATATTAGGAGCTCTTATTTAATTTTTCATGACAAACACATGTAGCCAGTAAATCTGTATTCCTAAAGACTCTCATGTTAAAAACTCAGCCCTGCTCCCTTCCAAGGCATCAGGGAGGTCTCTGGTACTCTGTTCCATTTACATGGCACCCTGGAATGAGTATGGAGACAAACATCACATTCAAAAGCTTTGAAAAGATAGGCTTTTTAGTCTTTACTGTAATTATCCCTCATTAATTTGAATAAGGGTTATAAAAACAATGGACAAAGGAAATAGACTGTGTGGGATGAATTCACAAGATAAAATTTACCAAGGTATATACTTTAACTCCTTGGTTTCCTATGCTCTTAAATGCATATGAAACTTGGAAAATAATGGAATATGCAATATGGAAAAAAAAATTCATCATCATTCTGTAGAAACATATGAGTGATAGTAAAAAGGAGCTGTACCTTGCACAAATGATTTACATAATTTGTTTTCTTATCCACTTAGCCTTCTGAGTTTCACTTAGCAAAAATGTTTAAAAAACCGAGCATCTTTCTGTGTTTTACATTTACATGGGCAAAATACTCCAGAGGAAAAAAAAAAGACAAATTGTCAAAAATCTCATCAAGTAAAAGTGAAAGCAGACTGAAGACAGGGTTTTGGATCATGGTTATGGCAATGCTTTCCAGCCATTGTACTCTGGAATTGCTTGTGACCTATCGATTGTAAATACAAAACTCTCTAAAATAGCTTGAGCTGCAGGTGATGAAACAGCTCTCCCTCTGATGAAAGCCAAACTAACTGCTCAAAGCCAGTTTGTGGTAAAGGAGAATCAGCTTTTCCATCTAAGTTACTTTACACTGGAGAGCTTTTTGAGATATGTGTTGTCTGTTTTTTTAGTGAAGGTTCCTGAAGCAATCTGTCCTGTTTCCATCCCATAACATTTCTGTTTTAGGACAGGTTTCATTTTTGTGTTTGCACATGAATCTATCACATGGGTGAATCCTCCCCTCCCTCCTATAGGTCTCTTGATTAATTTTTCTGTTCTACATGGTGATTAACATGTCTGAATTTGGGCAGCTTGTTCTTTTTTCGACCACCAGAAAGCACAGTGGTACTAATTCTAGACCTAATATATTGAAAACAATTGTAATAAAAGATTATATAATATTCCATTTGTCACAAAGATTGAAATAATTCCACATAACATATTAAAACCATAAGATAATGAGACTGTTAAAGTTGTGGAAACCCCATTAATCTTGTTAAACTTAGGAGAACTCAATCACAGCTTGTTCTACCTGCAAGGAAGGAAGATACTCTGAAAATTGTGGGTCAGCAATAAAATTCCTTGAGTAGTGCAGTTAAAATGTGTAATCCATCATGAAACAGTATATAGAGCCATAGTCCAATGTTTGGAAAATGTTAATTTTTTTTTATTACTTTCTTACTATGCTAGCAGAGAAAGCCTGTTTTGCCCTCTTCTCTGTGGAGCAGGTCCCACATTCAAGCCAGATGTGCAGAAGATATCCTGTACTCACAGGAATATATGGAACACAATAATGACAGTAAGCACATTTTTTTCTCCCCATCTCCACATTTTCATTTCTTACAGTAGCTCTCAGTGTATTTGCCCTCTTCTGGGGACCCATTTCATTAATGATGCAGTGCAATGACAACGAGCCTCAGCTGAGCAGATCATGGGACCTGTCATTAACCTCGTCTTGTTGGTAACATTGTCTTGAGTCAGCCTTCTGACTGTAACTTACTCTTTAACCTGAAAACATTTCTGAGAGAGCAAGCGCAGCACACAGGTCTGCCAAACCCAACGCTCACTGAGGCACATTGCTGCTCTCCATGGCCAACACTGTCAAATGCCTGGGCTGAGCAGCAGCAAGGGCATTGTCCATTGGAAGGACAAATGACGCTGTTTGGTGTTCTACTTTAATAATGGCAGACATTTGAAAGGCTTGTGTCATTTTTTCTGAGTGTTTGTGGGATTTCTCCTTTTTTTCCTAAGATTCTCCACTGAAACTTCTGCATTTGAAATTGCAGCACACAGGTGGTTTTTAGCACGAGCCCTTGTTACATAAGCAGGAGTTGGGGATTGCAGGAGCTGATTTACAGTTACAGGGTATGAAAATTATTCCAAGATAAGTAGAAAGAGACATGGAAAAAAGCATTAGTGTGGCTGCCTGATCTGATAGGGCAGGCTGGAGGTATAGCAATATAGAAGATGTGCACTACAAGGGAATTTGGTTCCTGTGTGAGACCAGACATGCAAAAAATTATGTGGTCTGTAAGAAGCTCTAAAAATATAATTGAAGAGTTTGGCTGGAGAAAGAGACCAAAAAGCTTTGTTTTGTTGGTGGCAAAAGTTAACATGGATTTGTTGTGGCAGTTTAGCAACTGCAAAGTGTCGATGACTGTTTAGAAAATTATTTTGACAAAATCTTCATTTGAAGATTTTGAAGATTCATTTGAATAATCTCAAAATAATTCAAAACCAGAAAATACTATCCCTATCTTGAAGCCTGCAGGATCTTTTTCCACCTTTGTCAAGTCCTGCTCTTATTTAACATCAGGGGACATTTTGGAGAGTGACAGCAAGAAGAATAATAGGGAAAGGAGAAGTCAGATAAAATGAGTTTCTATTTTTCACTCCGCTGTTAACATTGAAACTTTTGACAGTTCCTTTAATCTATCTTTTCTGCTTCATGCATAGGTGGAACTGGAAAACTAGAGCTTTTCTCAGGAGTACTTTCCATATGAAATTATAAAGTTTTCCATGAGAAAAGGATGAAAATATGAAAAAGGGATTTTTCCTTTGCCACACTCAAAAACTTTCACTCTCTTCAGTTTTTGTAGAGCTAAGAAATAGTAAGAGAGTGTGAAGAAGAGGAGCAAAATACATTTCATTTATAAAATTAACACCTTCCCTTTTACACACTTGACAATGATTTTTGAACACAACACTTTCTCTTAAAATGTAGCACTTCTAATCCTTTCCTACTGTTGCACAGCTGGTGAGGCTATGGGTGAAATCTGTGTGCACATAATTCTCAATTCTGCAACAGAAAACTTTGGCAAAAATCTTCTTGACACTTTTAATTTTTTTTTTCATTCCATTTTTATAAGCTATGTCTCTGCTGCTTCTCCTTTAAAACAGGTTTTTGGTTCAGTTATACTTGCAGATGAACAGTATGTTGGAAAAATGTTAGCTGTCTCTTATTGTGAGTGTGATAAAGTTCCCTGAGGGCTCATTGGTTATAAAAAATGTCTTCATCCTGCAGCAAAAGAATTAACCTCAGATGCCCAATAGCCACAGGATCAGGAAGTCAACTCATTGAACAAAAAGTACTGAAGAGCAAAAGCTCTTAGCTCTTAGACATTAGGAGTAAGATATATTTTATAGGACATACCTGGACCCCCACTGCACCATAGACACAATTTGGGTACCAGACTTCAGGAGAGCAGCCCAGCTCCAAGTCCTAAGACTGATTAGATCTCAAGAGGCTATTTAAAAACAAACAAAGCAAACAAAAACCCAAACAAGACCTCCTTTAAGCACCTTAAGTTCTTCAGTGCATGGTCCCCAGCCAGACTTTTCCCATGGCTGCCTTGGCAGGAGATCCAGTGTGCTGGGCTGGGCATGGTGTCTCTTCTGCTCTGAAGTTGGCAGGAGGTACCAACCAGCTGATTTTGATTGTACCACCTTGCTGGGTGGATGAGAAGCAGGGCAAACCCTCTGCTTTGGAGTGCCAATGCCTGACCATCCTGCCTCCCGCTGGCTCAGAGGTCTCCACGAAACAAAGAGCACACCACATCCTGTGAAGCTGGGACTGGGCGTGGCACTGTGGCTGTGACAACAAGTGCTGACCTGTGCCTGCACCTGGGCACACCAGGGCTGCCCACGGCCTTCCTGAATCCTGCAGCTCTCTCCAAATCAGGGCTATAATCTGTGTATCTAATCTAAGTTTCCTTATTGAATCTAACACATCAAATGTGTGAAGATATCACCCACAAATGCTGTTTTAAACATCCTACACCATATGTTGACAGAGCCTTTTGGCTGTGACCAAGTGGCTTGGCTAAATAAATGTTAGAAAATATGTTAGAAGAATGACTCCTTTTGCCTATCCAAATAAAACTGAGCTGGCAAGTGAATATCTTTCATCTACACTGGGTTTTACATAATTATTTCAATGTTCCATTTTAATATGCCTGTGTATCTGTGGATGAATCTGGATTGTTCTCAAGTGAAATATTGTGAATCAAATCATGATGACACAATCTTGACTATTTAATTAATGTCTTAGCATGTAACTGTAATGCTTGATTCCTACAAAGGACTAAATTAATAACTTATTTAACTATGTTGTTCTCAGTGGAAAAGAGCACACTTAAGTGCTCCATGGTGCTATTTACACCTGCTTAATTACTTTCATTTACAAATTGTCTAAATTACCTTGCCATAGAGGAGGATTGGGAACACAACCAATGAAGAGAATTAAAACTTCAGACTTCAAATGCCAGTTTGGTACACTACCTTTGTCAGAGGTGATTCAGAAGGTATTCATATGAGGAATAATCCACGTCTATTCATACATCTCTCTGTCTTGAACACAGACACTTTCAGTTTAAATCAAAATTTTCATTTTATGTCGTGTCAGTGGAGAAAGAGGGAATGTTTTTGTTGTTGTTGAGGTTTTTTGTTAGTTTTTTGGGAGCAAGTGGCATTGGAAATGTGGATCCTCTGTCATGTTTGGACTTTGCACGTGTCCCACGGAATAACCATTCCTACCATCCATGTCCAAACCCAGTGCTGAAACACGCAACCTGTTCTACTTGTCACTGCTCATCTTTCAATAAGGACTTAAGCTGAATATATTTTGGACCTGGATTTCAAGTTCCTGAGTGACTCCTGTCCATACAGTGGGCCAAACCAAACTGTAGTCCTACACTGTTGAATACCATGCTGGGATTCAAACTTCATGGCTAAGTCTGTGAGCTGGTAGCTCTGCTGGTCAGCCCTGATCCCTTTCCTGTCCTGAGTACCAGGATTAGGTCCTATTCATTGCCTATAGAAACCAGGGCTCACAGACTCAGGGCCTTTGAAAGTTAGTAAGTTTCTCTATGTTTTAGAGACAGCAGCAGTTTTAAAATGAGGTGTTTTGAAGAATTCACTCTGAAGTTCTTGGCATGTTTTGTCAGAAGCTGAATTCCCCAGTGACACTGGGAGAAAGAACTGGGAATTATTTCAGTGGGAAAAATGAAAAGCATACATCAGTAATACATGGATGTTTTCATGTGATATATTAATTTTGAAATTGGGCTAGAGGGATATAAGGGATAGACCAAATACGACACAAAAATAAAACGCTGGTGTGTATACATAGAAAGTAAGTTTATTAGTAGGTCTCTAAACAATTTATTGTTGTAGTAAGTACCCCAAATAATCAGGTTCCTTCTTATTTCCTTTGGTAATTCTCAACTGTTTCATAATACCCTATTTGTAAAAGCATGAAGAACATTGAAAAGACATGTTTCAATAATCTTGATATTTACCAGAGAAGTTCTCTGAAGTCAGAAGTAGAAGAATAGGTATCCTTTTATGACTTCTCCCTAGAAACTATATATTAAAAAGTACAGCTCCTCTTCATGGTACATTAAGAGCAATTATATTCTGTAAATGTATTCCAAGACAAAATTGAAGTTCATACATATTTTAAAGATTTTATTGAGTCCTTAGTGAGAATACTATTTTATTGATTGAAATCCTAACAGACATGGAAATAAATTTATCAGTCTCATTAAAAGAGAAAATTACTTTCTAACTGTTTTCTATTTATCAAAACAGAATGTATATTAATATAATAAAATCACATAAGAAATTAAATGTAGAAATCACAAAAAAAAAACTTGTACCCTCATAGATATTTCTTTATATGAGGAGATGTTTGATGTGGGCTGCATAGCTTCCCTTTTTTTCCCACTCTGGTGAACAATCAAAACTATAAAATCTTCTGTGCAAATGGAAAAAATTAGTAGAACAACCAACTCTGAGATGAAGAAGTGACATTTCTTCAGATGAAAGGAACATGAAAAGCATAACTTTATTTTCTAAAAATAGATAACCAGCAGAAGTTTATGAAGTGGTGTAGATTACTAAACCTGGTGTGTTAGCCTGCAGTTGCAACAGTCCAGGACTGTTAAGAGTGCAAGTTGCTGAGTGCATACTGAACACATGATAACAGTGTTACTGATATTTAGAGCTCATGTAAGGTGATGAAGCGTTCAGAGCCTTTCCCGTCCCTTGAATTATCCTTGCACCAACCTTTGAGGGAGTCAGAAAAGTGCTACTATCTTTAGTTTCCAGCCAAGAAATTGAGGGAGCAGGCTGCTAAAGTGTAAGTGCAGGCAACCCGTGGGGAGAGAGGAGATGCCGTCCCAAGGAGACAGTTCTGTCTGCAAGAGTGGTGTCCAGCAGTGCCCAGCAGCACCTCAGGCATCGTGTTTGTCCTTGTTTTGCCTTGGAATCATAGAATCATAGAATGGTTTGGGTTGGAAAGGCTCTGAAAATCAGCCAGTTCCAACCTCCCTGCCATGGGCATGGGCACCTTTCACTAGACCAGGTTTTTGAGAGCCTCATCCAACCTGGCCTTGAACACTTCCAGGGATGAGACATACATCCACAGCTTCTCTGGGCAGTCTGTTCCAATGCCTCATCACCCTCACAGTACAGAATTTCTTCCTAATATCTAATCTAAACCTAGTCTCAGTTTGAAGTTACTATCCCCTGTTCTATCGCCACACGCCCTTGTAAAAAGTCCCTCTACAGCTTTCTTGTAGACTCCCTTCAGGAAGAAAGAAATTTGTAAGAGTTTCTCCTTTTGCAATTCTTTAAAGTGAAGCCTGACTATCTCTGTCCCATGCTCCAGCTCTTAGATAACTAAGCAGATTTTAAAGACCAGAGCAAGTTTTAAGGTGAAGATATTTAGAAGACGAATTAGGTAAAGTAGGAAAGGAAGGGAAGGGAAAATGGAAAGGGAAGGAAAGGGAGGGGAAGGGAATGGGGAGAGAACTATCTCAAGTGCTTGTACAAAAGGTCTGAATGAATAAAAAAGACTCCACATAGATATGCATGTGACTGTTCTATTTAGTTTTGGGGAACTGTGAGGGTCCACATCCTGTCCCTGTGCCCATTGAGCCTAGCCCGTTGAGCAGCTGGTTTTATACTAATCACTATTTACTGGAACATGACACTGCATGTTCTAAATGATACTGCACCCACTCCTGCACAGAACTTGAGCTCTCACAAGGTACAACAGGTGAAGAAAGTACAGTGTCCCTAATTTTGCTTTTTGAAGGCAGTTAGGAAGTTAGAGGACATCTTCCACTTTTGTTAAAATAAATTACCACGCATTTTGCTTCCTTGTATGTACCTAAACACCCAAATTCTATTCCTTTTCTTCTATTAAGAAAAGATTTTTCCCCATGGAAGAATGTATGAAGCAATAATTAGCTTTCAAGGTTCGTTAAGTGCTGAGCTTCTGTCAAAAATAATCACATGTCATTTCTTAAAAACAGTTTAATAATAAAACTACTTTAGTCCAGCTATTAACTACATTTTAAACAGCTTTTTAAAAGTTATAAATAACTTCAAGCCATCCAAGTGACTGCAGAAAATGGAAGCAGAAATCAGAATAAGGCCATTGTCTTTCACATATCACTGTGGAAGAGTCAAGCTACTGTTAAACAGCTGTTAAAATTCACATCCTAAATTCAAGCATGACAGGCTTCTTTAGTTTCACTGGTTTCTAGTAACTTTAAAAAGGGTTAGCTTTTCTCACTAAGTTAGATTTAAAACAACCATCTAATTTCACTTTTTTGTCAATCATATTTCATTACAATACAAAAAAAAAAAAAAGGGAAAGACCAAGCTGATAAATACTAATTTACAGTACCAATCCTAATTGGCAGTACCAATTTTAAAACTTTTGTTACCAATTCCTGTTCAACAGCAAGATGATTTTAGCTCCATTCAGGTGACATTTACCTGTCCTCACAAAGAATTAAAAACTGGTATAGCTATTACTACCTTTACAGCGTTGCTTTTGTACCAATGACTCCTCCTACACAGCAAATACCCAGCTTGTGTGCACTGTGACACAGAAACAGCAGGAGTGAACACTGGCTCCAGATCAGCTCTGCAGTCCTTTGGCAAACCTAGAGTAATTGTTTTTTAGTATCAGTCCTTAACTTACCTTTTTGTTTCTGAATGAGACATTTTAGTAACCTTTAGGTACTATTTAATTAGTCAGTAGTATAATTAACTGCAGCTGGAGTAAACTGAAGACAGGGTAAGCCTTGCACCTGAGACAGCCTGAGAGATACAATCATAGAATCTTAGAGTAGTTCGGGTTACAAGGGACATTTAAATGCCACCTAGTCCCACCCCCTTTGCACTGGGCAGGGACATTTTCAGCTAGATCTGGTGGCTCAGAGCCTGGTCTAACTTGACCTTGAATGGTTCTAGGGATGGGGCACCCACTATTTCTCTTGGAAACTTATGCCAGTGTTCTACCATCTTCATTGTAAAAAATTCTTCTTATATCTTGTCTAAATCTGCTCTCTTTTCATTTAAAACCATTGCACCTTATGCTATTGCAACAGACTGCTAAAAAGTTTGACCCCATCTTTCTTATAAGCCTCTTTCAGGTAGGTACTGGAAGGCCACAATTAGGTCTCCCCAGAGTCTTTTCCAGGCTGAATGAACCCAGTTCTCTCAGCCTTTCCCCACGGGATATGTGCTCCATCCCTCTGAGCATCTTCATGGCCTCCTCCGGACTTGCTCCAACAGGTCCATGTCCTTCCTGTGCTGGGAATCCCAGAGCTGGATGCAGCACTGCAGGTGGGGTCTCACGAGAGCAGAGGGACGGAATCCCCTCCCTCACCTGCTGCCCACGCTGCTTTGGGTGCAGCCCAGCACACATTTGTCTTTCTGGGCTGCAAGGGCACATGGCTGGGTCGTGTCCAGCCTCTCACCCACAGCACCCCAAAGTCCTTCTCTTCAGGGCTGTTCTCAGTGAGTTCTCCCAGTATTCAAAGAATATTATCTTATGATTTACTTCATCCTTTTTCTAAGAAATTCTATTGATAGATTTTTGTATGCCACTTGATTTGGTGTGCTGTTAAATTTCCTATTTACAAAACTAATGGATTCCCTTGGTTACTGCTCAATAAAACAAACAAGATGATGTTTTCCTCCTATACATGCTATTATAAAAATTATTTTTCTCTCAGGGAAGCTTCCAATGCTTCCTTCTGCATTGTAATTATTGTAACTATAGAGTGGTGACATTTGCATGAAGGAGCAATTCAATCAGGAATATGTAACTACTCACCCCAATGACTGAAAAAAGGTGAAATGAAACAAAACTTAGTTGTTCTTTTGATTTGAAGTCATGACACTATTAAAATGACCAGCAATTGTTATGGTGGAATTGAGAACAGGAGTGTAAAAGTGCAAGGGCTCCTGTGCAAAAAGCACAGGAAGTACTCTCCCATGCCCCAGATCCAAGGTAAATCACTGGGATGCAGCACAGATGGATTGGCATGCAGGCTGCTGGAGGGATGTCCACCTTACATGTCCTGCAATCCTGAAGGGAAGCAACACAGACTTTCTAAATACAGTACACAGTAAATCTCTGTGCCCCCAGATGCTCCCAGGCCATCCGTGTTCTGGTGCTAGAGTTTCAACACTTGGTCTCAGATGTGGTAAGGACCAATTTCCCAGTCAGCTCACAGCTTACCCTGATCAGGCACCAGTACAAAGGCATGCAAACATTGCACTAACAACTCTGTTAAAAGCACTTTTACAGAAATGCACTTCTATTAAAAGTGTCATTGACCTAATAACAGCTGCAGAGCTTTCCGTTAACATTGGAGGAAGCCATCAACAATTCACTTTATTTATTCTATTCTTTCTCCTTGAATTATTTTTTCCAGGATTGACTGGCTGTTTACAACTTGCTGAACATAAGTATTTTTCACTAAACTTTAAAACCCACCATGCTGTGAATTTTTCTGGTTTTCCATAAGGTCTTCAGACTACCAAGTTAAAAGAGAAGATCCTGCCTTGAGACCTCACCTGGACATCACCAGATGGCTCTGGGACATCACCTGATGGTTTTACAAAAATGAGTTTTCCCTAGAGAAAAAGGATGGGAATCATTCAGTTGTGCAGCCAACCTACATCCTGGCATATTATTAAATAATTTATTGCCATGAGTAAAGGCAAGTAGCAGGAAGAGAAATTTTAACTCAGCTGTAGGAAGAGAGACTATTTTGGCAGAGGAGGGGGCATATTTTTCATTCATGCCCTGGACATGGATTATTGAAAAAATGTTCAAAATCAGACTCATTTAAGAAGCATCAGTTTGGAAATTCTACAATTCCAGCTCAGGTCTGACCATTGGTAGTGCTCAGCTCTGCCCCAACTGTGCTCTGCTCCCTTTTAAGCTGTGTGATACCTCCTCACTCTTTGCAGAGAGTGTGGGCAAGAGGCTGAGCACCAGCAGTGGTTGGTGGTTGGACTGGGAAGACTTTGGCACCCTGGAAGAGACTTGGGACCTGAATTTGCATCACACAACAAGGCTTTGTCTCCTTCAAACTTCCAGGCTCTTCAGCCTTTCACTTGGGATTACAGCTGCAGGCAAGATCAATCCTCAGGCAGGAACAGGAAGAGGAAAATTCCCTTTAAGTTTACAGGAAAGTAATCTTTTGCCTTCTGTGTTTAGCATCGTAGAAGCTGCAGATGTGAGCAGTTTTACAAAAGACACTTTCCAGCACTGTGATTTTTATTTCAGAGCTCACTTGGCACTTGATGTCTACATGTGATTTGCAGCTCCAGATGCACTTAAAAAAGAAGGAGATTTATAATAATTGGCACAGAGGCATTTTTGTCTCTACTGAGATGTTCTTGCTTGGCAGCTGAGCTGGTCACCTGGAGCACACCTATGTGAGGAGACATTAACAAACTGCTGCTACATCACCTTTATGAAGACTATGGGCAGCAATGTGGCCATTCCCAGCCAAGCAAAGTCTTCCTTTTTCCCTATCCACATGATACTTCCTAAATTCAGAAAATATTTAGTTCATAGTCCATTATGAATATCCTAGATGGTAAAATCATGAAATATTTGTGTGTATCTTGAAGGTGCTGATGTATGGCATGGATTTTAACTGGCCCAACCCTACTGAAGTCTTGGGAAAGAAACTCATTTTGTCATTGGGGCTTCATCTTGTCACCATGGCATTCTTCTTCTGCCTTGTTATCAGCCAGCTAAGGAAAGAAAAATGTTGTGCACATAGTCCCTGCCAGATGACTTCTCAGCTCACTGCCAGATCCTGTCCCCCTGTTCTCCACACCATGTGACTGGCAATTTGGTCCAGGGCTCTCCTTTTGAGAGAGTTTCTACATTCCCTAATACCACATGAAACAGAGCCAGGGATGATTTGGGTTCACAGTGACTGGGCCCACACATTATCTTCCCATATTGTCCTGGCAGGTCTCAGAAATTCACACACCCCAAATCTCTATCAGGCTGTGCCTTATTCATTGCACCAAATACTCTCAGCGTCACAGCATGAACCACTCCACTTTCCCACGTTATGAAAACACCTTCACCTTTTTTTTCAAGCTATTGAAATTAAAAAATCCTAGAAAATCACAGTAATGTTTTAAGTCTCTCTGCCCAGAGAAGACCCAGGATGGATGCTCTGCTCTGTGGATAAGGCCATTTGCTGGACAAGGGGCTGATATGTAATGTAAATAGTTGTTGACTGATGATGCTTCTTCCTTAGCTTTTTTAAGCATTGTATAATTACCCAGGATATACTGATAAATGGAGACCCAGTTTACTCTGCAACTACTTAAAGTGGGATTTTTTAAAAGAACAAACATATTGTGTACCTTGGTGACAACAAGAAGTCAGAGGCTCAGTGGCATATAATTTCAAATGACCTGCAAGGACTCTAACATTAAATGGGCAATTCTGTAAAGCACAGCTTTAAAGCTCATTCTCAATTTATTTGATTCATAAGCATAATAAGGGGAAAATAAACCCAAGAGGGGAAAGTAGCAGAAGCTTGGACTAGGAGTACAGTATAATGAAAACCAAAAATACTTAATTTTAACTTATAATGAAGGGATGTACTTTAAAACTATATTATACACAGTATTGCTCTTTATTTAAAAAAAAAAAAATAGAAGCTGGAAAGAAGCAGTTACTGAATCATGCTGGCTTTGTTGGCTGCTCAGAAATCCTGTTGGTTGCTGAACGCTACCAGGAGCTTTCCAGGCACCTTGGAAGTGTGAGGGAGGATTATTGCTGTAATTGCACAGCACAGGCAGAACACAGCTCCGGAGAGACTTTGGGCCTCTTGAGACTTTATCATCATCATCTGCAATTCCAGAACCTGGATTCAGAGGTTGAATGAGGTGATTAATCCTGAGCCTCGAAAAAGTTGGGCTGTATCACATGTGTTTGTTCAGTTCTTATCCTTCTCTATTTATTTTTTGTATGCATAGTTCTCTGTGCAGACCTCTGTGCTAAACATTACTCAAGACATGTTTTCATGTCAGATTGCATTTTATATAGAAAATATGTTTCTAAACTCCACTGTCGCACAGAATAAAGAGTGAAGCAGTGGGTCTGCACTTCTAAATCCCAGGTGAACCCAGAGAGAATTTAATTTCCTTTTAAATCTTACAAATAAGTCAGTCTCATGAAGTTTTGAAGAGAGATATAGGTATTTAGGTAATTCAGGTAATATAGGCTTGAGGCAATCAGTTCTTGATCTCTTAGGCCTGTTTTAGGCAATTTAGATTTTTAACTTATTTTTCAAGATGTGTTGCTCTGGAAATTGCATTGAGTGTGTGGTCTGTGTGTCACCATTCCATTTATGAAGTGAGACTTGGCAGACCTCAAGACCTGCTCTGCAAAGAGAGTCACCTCATGCTGTGGTGATGCTTTCAGCTTTAATTTGGTAAAAAATAAGGCACATAAATAATAAAAAACAACTTCTATCTGCATATGAAATGCTTGTGCTCTTGGACCCATTGCACACAGTTGGCTAATATTCTGAAAAGTGTAGCAAATCAGTAGCTCCTAACACTGTAGATGTTATCAAGAAGTTCATTCCCCAATGACATCTCCTTGTATTCATGTATCTCAAACATTTGGGACTCTGATTAGGGGTGTACCTAACAAGCAGGACAATGACCCCAAGCAGTTCACACTGTTGTATACGGTTATGACTCTGGATCTTCTCAGTGGTACTAATTTCTGGAAGTAATAACTAATTTCCTATGGATTTTTGTGCTCAAAAATGCCATAAATCAAACTTGGCTTTTCTACTGTATACAAGGCACATTGTGCTGTACAATGGTTGTCTGTTCAGAAGAGACATTTAATGGGCACAAGTCATGCTATTGATGCAAATATCTGATCCCACGGCCATTTTCATCACTTTTTGTGAAACATAAACCTGGATCAGTTAAATTTCACATATCCTGAATTTTTGTCCTGTACCTACCTGTAACTTCCCCAGTTTGGCCTTACCACCTGAGAACTGTGTCAGTGTTCAGGTCTGCACAAAAGAGCTATCGAGTCAGCTGCATAGATCCCTTCTTCCCAGGAGTTTAGCTGATACATCCATCTACTGCTCAAAGTATGGCAAATTTTTTCCCCTCATAGAGCTAGAATCCAAGCATACCTCTGTAATTCAGTCAAACCCCCTACCCATGTCCTGGCACCCCTGACCCAAAGATGAAAGAGGCAGACATCACTAGCTCAGTACCAAACTCTTTTTTTCCAATCTCAAAAAAATCTCCACAACCTTTTGTCTCTGCATAACAAACAGTAAGATTTATGGCTGTTTCTTAAAGTAATTTAAGAGCATTTTATGGATTTTAATGTGTACTCACCAGTGATCACTTCACCTGTTTGCAGAGCATGCCCATTTCTAGGAAAATACAGGAGCTCACATTATGTACAGAAAAGCAATTTGAAATAGGAAATAGACTGTACCCAATTGAAATTATAAAGATATTTAGTCAGGAAGAATGTAATTACCTAAGATGAAATTTGGCAAGGAGATGAAAGCTAATCTTATTCTATCCAGTGTCTACTTAACCTCATATCTTTATAGAGATATATATAGAGATATGAAACTTTTATGAAAAATAGCTTATTATTCCCATCTCTCCCAGCATACACACACACAAAAAATTTTACTCTTTGACATCAGGATTTGCTCTTATTTACTTGGCAGAGTTGCTTTGTAATGCAGGATCAGGAAAGTTGCAAATATAAAGTATATGGCAGATGCACCATCAAAGACTGCAGAGACTGAAGAAGGAGCAAAATGCAGGAGATAATGCAGTGGAGCTGCCAGTCACTGAATCCTCTGCTAGAAAAAAGGTATCAGCTCTTTACTCTCACTTCATTTCCACAAGCATCTTTCTTCATCTCCTGAACCCTTGAATTTTCACAGACACTCTCCCAAAGCAGTGGAGTTTACCAGCTTACAACTACCCTCCTCTCTACAAGTTACCACTTGGCCGGAAAAGGAGCTCCTCTCACCACGGGCATGGACATCCTTCTGTCAAGGCAGCTAAGGCTCACACCAAACCTTCTATTTCCTTTGCACTTCAATCATTGCTTCCCATTCCACTTTCCCAAATGATTTAGGACTTTTCTGGATTTAGCTCCTCTCTACATCAATGAGGCCCTCAGTTTCCCTACAGCATGGGATAACAATATGTACCTTGTTGTTAAAATGTGGTTCTAGCAACTACCCTTTCATTTTTAAAATTTGCTACAGTACTAGTCCAACTGAGTTTTTAGAAAAGAATATTCTTCTGTAATTATTAAATAAATTTGTACAGGAAAACTTTCATATATGAGCAATTGTATTTATTCTATATTTCTGACTTCATGGCAGCCAGAATTAGGATGAAGAAAATTACTAGACATCATATAAAATGATTTCCAGCCACAGCTAATATCGCCTATCTTCTATCATTGCATGGAAAAGTGGAAGTAGAAACGTACAAAGAGAATCAAAAATTTGAATAACAAATTGATTTTTCCTCACACCCTAATGGTTACGGGAATAGTGAGAGAATATGCAAGTGTTATACAGCGTTACCTACAGCAACTGAGTGACTAAGATGCTTATTGTTATGTTAAGTAATCAAAAGTAGCTGCAGTCTTAAAGGAGTGGCAGATCAACCCTATTTAGGCATACTTTTTAAAATGGGTGTTCATCAGCTGTTTTCTTGTAGGAGGAATCAATTAGTAGAACTAAATTGTAGCACTGAGTAGTACATCAGCAAAAAATAGATGAAGCGATCACAGCATCAGCAACTGTCATCTTCTCCCTGGAGAAACAAAGGCAGGTTTTAGCATCTTCATGGCTGCAAGGGACAGCATGGAAAGGAGTGATAAGTGTATTTTTCTGTTTTTTAGACTTTTGGTAGTAACACAGGAGAACTGAAATCTGGTAGTAAATTGTATAAACACCACTGGTTTTCTCACTGATTACTGAGTTAAAATTTTCTGCAGTGCAATCAGAGAATTGTTAAAGAAGCTTTGATTACACAGTAAACTATGTACTTAGCATGTCAGTAATAAAACCCTGGTTAATCAAGCTCATGCTTCTTCCCCTCTTGACCTCACACAAACAGCTCTCTAAAGCCTTCACAGGTTTGAGTGGAGCACTGCCATAAGGCCTTCCTTGTCTTGTTGTACTGCTGCAGCTGCATGGTGCAGGAACTTTCCAAGGGGAAAGAGAACATCTCACACACCCAAACACCAACACACCCCAGGGAGAGCAGCACACAGCTATGCCAAAAATTGCTCTTGACCTCTGAGAGGCTTTGTGGGAGGACCATCCCTGACATAACAGTCACTGGACACAGAGAAAGGACTACAGATGTGTAAGGTGATAACATGCCCTCATATCTGTTATTTACTTGAACCTAGTGATCTGTTCTGTGTTACATTCAGCCAGAGGGGAGGAGTAGAGCAGGGACAGAATAGACCATGTTCTCCAGGCATCTCACTGAGCACAGCAAAGGCAGGCAGGGGAAAGGTTTTTCTAATGTGTCACTCAATGCTATTGAAGACCTTCTTAGCACAGGTGAGTGTGAAATGAAGATTTTACTTTGGTAATTAATAAAGTATCAGCTCATTATTTTCCATGCCACATGTTATTAGTTAGTTATTAGTTTGATACACAGAGGTGCTGTTGAAATGCAAACCCATTGATGGGTTGACTTAAGACAGGCTTAAGTCTTGTTAGTTATAAGAATTATAACATGGACCTGGCTTTTTTGTGAGAAGATTTTGGCACTACGAGTTCACATGGCCTGTAAGTTCCTTAGACAGCTTTTGCAGCATGCAGTTTGGAAATCATCTCTTATACAGCTACATGTGTTTTCACAGGGCAGTAGCAGGTTTTTTACTAGCTCTTGCTGGATACCTAGGCATGGTGGTAATGAGACAGACTGGAGTGCAGCAGCCTCTAAGAGAATCATACTCTCCTCACAGGTCTCTGAATTCAGGGAAGACCTCCACAGAGCATTGTGAGGTGAGCTGCTGGGATGGGAACAGCATGAATTTACCAGAGGCTAAGCTTGATGCAAATGTACCCATTCAGCAAACTTACCTATTCAGCAATGCATTTCTGTTTGAGCTCTTCCCCATGGTAATGTAAACTACATTATCGTTGTTTTACAGAAGGATAAATGATCTCACATTTATTGTGGGACAAGAGCAGCTACTGCTAAAAAGTTACTAGCCTGATTGTGTAGGCCCATCTTATTTCCACTGGCCAATCTGTTTTATTAAAAGTTCATGATAAAAGGCTCTTGCAAAGATCCACCTTTATAAATGTTTATCTTGTTATCTGAAAATGCTGCAGCAGTAGTACAGGCAGCAAATGATAATGGAATATTTGTAATGTGTTTGTTTAGCTAGCACAAACAAAATTGATAAAGCAAACTTGTGCCAGGAAGATGGCTTTGTTTTGATAAATTATCCACAGAAGCCTTGTTCTCTAAAGGTTGGCTGATCAGTCAAGGTGCTCTGTGTTTTGTACAGTATCTGCTGTGCACAGATACCTGCACAGTCACATAAGAGCTACCTCAATAACCATAGCATGCTTGCTCTTTGATGTTACTACTTCTCACAGACTCTTTCCCCAAATCCTCCATAACCATTTAGAGCAACAATTGCTCTTACAGCAATTACAACAATTCTTTATTACCAGCTTTGCATTTTGTAATTTGTAATTAATTTGTAATTAATTTGCTATTGGTCCACATCAATACAGACGGCCAGCTCTGCTCCCCAAGCTCTGTTCAAAGAATGAGGCTGCAGTTCAGAGCCTCCTCGCTTCCCTGGCAGGGGAGCTCCAGGCACAGGGACCTCCACGGGGCTCTGCAGAGGCCTGGGATGTGTAACCACTTGAGAGATGAAGCCAGAGCTGGCAGGGGAATGTAAAGGGGTGTATTCATAGCACCTTATAAGTACCTAAGTTAAGTGGTATGTCTTCCATGACTTCTAAGTCCAAGAGAATGTAAGAAATTGAGAAGATTTGTTCTGAGGTTTCAGCTCCTGGCTCCCTGCAGATGCCATGGGAAGAAAGTGTTGTGATCCCTAAATCCGAATGTTGCCAGCCCTGTGGCAGACTGAGCTGTCCACACTCCCTTGAGCTCAGGCACTGAAGTGGTCACAGCCTCAGAGAACTGTCTGCAGATGGAAAGGTGTCTGTGCTCAGGCCAAGAGCTTTTTTTTCTGTTTGCTTAAATCAAGTTTTTGAACTAGGAGCCTGAACTTTCTGGTGTGGATATGATGTATTTATAATTCATGAGACAAAATCTGAGGAAGCATGGGAGCTTGCATGAAGGAAATGCCCCAAACTCTTGGAACGTGATAGATAAATAGCAACCCAAATTAGCTTTTATTCTTTAAACAGAAGACAGCTGCTAGGAGGAAAAGCTGATATCTTGGGGACTGCAAATCACAAGCAGATGCAGTGCTTCACTAATTGTCAACTGGTTCAACCTCCTCTGCTCATCTCTTAAGTGCCAGTAATGCCTTTGTAGTTCAGACACCATAGGAAATGCATTTCTGCATAGCAAACAACTGGTAAAATGTATCCAAATGAACTGTAAGTCTCTGGCTGAGCTTTTGTTTTTTGACTACTGCTTTATCACACACAGCACAATGGATTTATAAAAAGCATGTGGTGAGACAGTATATTCATCTAGGGCCTGCACCATTCAGGTCTGAGTAGTTTATCCTACTGAATAGGTTCTGTGCTGTGATTTGTATTGGCAAGACTGGACCAGAAATATGAGTCATAGTATGTAAAGCATAGTCTGCTTTAGAGCTACTGTAAGGTTGCATTTCTTATGAGACTCTCCAAAGGGGAGAAATTAGAAGGATAGTCTTATTAACATTCATAACTGTACTTACAAAATTTGGAAATATAAATGTATGTACAGTACATGCAAGGTAAAAATAGGCTGAAAAACAACTATAGATAGTGTAAATCCTGTTGTGGATTCCCAACTCCTTTGAATTATCTCCCCAGCCATTTATAGCCATCTGTCGTGGCTTGACACTGACCAAACACCAGGAACCCACGAACGTCGCTCACTCACCCTCGTCTGCCACAGCTGGGCAGAGGAGAGGAAAAATTAACAAAGGGTTCATGAGTTGAGATAAGGACCAGAAGAAAACACTCCAAGGGCAAAACAAGCTCAACATAAAGGTACAAAGTGAGTTTATTACTAACAGAATCAGAGGAGGATAATGAGAAGTAAAATATGCCCTTGAACACTGCTTCCTCCCCCAGCCCCTCCCTCCTTCCCACCACAGTGCAGGGAGACAGGACATGGGGGTTTGGTCAGTTCATCACTGAGATTTTCTTCTGCTGCTCCAGGAGAGGAGCCCATCCCCTGTGAGGCCGTGGGGTCCCTCCCATAGGAGACAGCTCTCTGTGAACTTCTCCAGCACGGCTCCAGTGTCATGAGCAGCAGTCCTACCGCACCTGCTGCAATGTGAACTCCCCCCACAGGCACACAGTCCTCCCAAAACTGCTGCAGCATGGGTCACTCTTCCACAGAGTGCAGTCCTCCAAGGACAGGCTGCTCCAGCCTGGGAGCAGGGCCCTCTCTCTCCACTGGGTCTCCCAATGGATCACATCCTCCTCCAGGCCTCCACCTGCTCTGGCATTGGCACCTCTCCCATGGGCTGAGGGTGGATCTCTGCATCCCCCTGGATTCCCCATGGGCTGAGGGTGGATCTCTGCATCCTCCTGGATCCCCATGGGCTGAGGGTGGATCTCTGCATTCCCCTGGATCCCCATGGGCTGTGGGTGGATCTCTGCACCCCCTGTGGATCCCCATGGGCTGCAGGGGCACAGCTCCTTCACCATGGTCTCACCGTGGCCTGCAGAGGAATCTCAGCTCTGGTGCCTCGAGCAGCTCCTCCCCCTCCTTCTCCCCCAACCTTGGTGTCACCCTGTTGTTTCCCTCACATGCTCTCACCTCCTCCTCTTCTCTCACTAAAAGAAAAAACTGTGTCCACTTTGTTTTGATTTTCTTCTTAAATATGTCATCACAGAGGTGTTAACAGCATCTCTAATTGGCCCAGCCTTGGCCAGCAGCATGTCCATCTTCAGGGCCATCAGGGGTTGGCTCTGCTGGATGTGGTGGAAGCTTCCAGCAGCTTCTCACAGAAACCACTGTGGTGCCCCCACTACCAAAAACCAGCCCATGCAAAACCATTGTCCTTGCACTTTCTGCTTCTATAAGCAGCCTCTTTGTAACAAGAAAATGATACAAATCTCAGAGAATAAGGCAATAACTTCATGACTTCGGTTATTTGAAAAATATTACAACAAATTAATTCTGTGTGCACGCTATCAATGTTGTGTTCTGGACATTATGCTTATCCTGTAGTAAATGTTCTGCAGGGTTGAGAAGGATTTTTCAAGAGTAGAAACTAGTTTTTTGGTTAGGTGAGAGATTTTCAAAAGGCTAAAGTTTCACTAAACCAGGTAGATTATCTGCAGTTCCTCCTGAGCTGAGGTGGAAAGCACACAGCATGGATGGCATGAAAATTTCCTGTCTCACTGGGCAATGCTTTGTGCATTTACTGTGCAGAATCCCTCTACAGGATGCTGCAGAATCAGCCAGTGCTCCATTCTCATCCAAGTCCTGACAATCACAGCTATTTCTGTGTGTCAAGTGAACTTGTTAAGCTTAGAAATAACATTACATTTTTGATTTAGTAAGTACTAGAATGATTAAAAGTACCAAAAAAATATATTTCTTTTTCATGAAGATAATTTCTAGCTAGTAAATATTTTTTAGATTTGCTTTACTGCATCTTCTGCTGCAGGAAGAGACCTAGAGGGCAAAAAAGCCTATAAATTCTTACATGGAAACACCCTCATTATTGTCTTTAAGGAAGAGTAATGGCAAACAGACTGTGCCTTCTCATTTCTAAAATTTCTAAAGTTTTTTGGCATTGGTTCATTACTCTCATGATGCTCTCATCTATAGCAATAGAGTATTTACTTTCGTCTCTTTGTGCCCAAGGCTGTATTTACAAAACATCGTGGAATTTCCAGGTAAAACTGGCTCTTGGGTGCAATTTCAAATAAAAAGCATGAAGGACAGATGAAATTCTAACATAAAAACAAATTATTGAGAAAGAACTACTGGCACCAAGGATTATTTTAAACCATACATTTTGTCAGATTAATTAGTCAGGATTAGTTTCTGCTGCAAATTTATGCAGTGGTTTGATCATTGAACTTCACTGATAATGACTTGCATCCTCATAAAAGAGAGGAGATAAATGGTAGTTGATGAAAGGCTCTAATTTATTGTCCCCGCAGAAATAAAAACAAACTTTGCTTTTATATGGAATGGTCACACAGAGAATTTCTGTTTTCTTGCTTTGAAAGTGGGATTATTATTAACTGAAAGGAATTATTTAACATAAAATAAGAGGTAAAATGTTCTCTCACACTGGGATCAAACTGCTCATTATTGCTTTGATGTATTTTTTTAATAAAATGAAAAGGACTTATTCTCTTTTGGATGACTTTAAAGTAGATTTTATAGAATATATAGAAGAAAAATCCTGATCATTTCCTTCCTTCCTTCCTTCCTTCCTTCCTTCCTTCCTTCCTTCCTTCCTTCCTTCCTTCCTTCCTTCCTTCCTTCCT
>VYZP01077395.1:27721-39322 GCA_013400635.1 Hypocryptadius cinnamomeus | reverse complement strand
TCATTTGTGCATTTCTGGTTTTGGACTATTTGAGCATAAAATTATGATGATTCTTTTTCCTCCTGTTTCAAATGAAAGAAAGAGTCCATTTTGAAACCTTTTCAATGACTGAATTGAGCACAACACATTTTCAGCAAACAGTCCTCCTCAAATCTCCTGGTTTAAATTTTCAGTCACACAGTACTGCTGTTGTATGCCAAAGCACTAATTATGTTGCTCCAAAGAATCACCTCCAAATGGAGATGGTGACAAAAAAAATGCCCTTTTGCCAAGGATTTTACAAATCTTGAATCCTCCTGGGAGGGAGACAGACAGAATATGGAGCCAAGGAAGAAAATGTCTTCAAGTAATTTTTGGTAATAGGTTTTGTCATTTTCAATTATTTTTTTAATGATAATCCTTTGACTATATTGGAGAAATGGAACATCATGTTTGTCAATTAATGTAGAGTGCTTTACAAAAGATGTTATGACATCTCCTCACCCTGTCTACATCAATACAACAGTCTCATTAATAGTTCACTGGGTTTTTTTTTTTCCCTCATGTTTTTACCATGAGGACAAGTATGGAGTCACCACTCTTTCTGTGGTGTGTATTTACCTTCTCCCCATGCGGTATCTGTCTGGCCTCCCACAACTTAGTTCAAAACATGACTTTGGATTTCTGTTTGCTGCAGAGAGTCATAAATATGGATTTATGTAACCTAGTGTTTATTTAATGAATCTGGTGCTCATTACACTGGAAGTGAATTGTTAACAGCCTTTTCTGAAAATACATTTAAAATAAGGGCCTTAGTTAACAACTGGCTTCAAGTGTCTCATTTTTGGGGTGGCTGAGAATGAATTGCTGAGAGATGGGTACTACCCAATGTGCTCTGCACATCCTACCAGCAAATATGAATATTCAATATCACTATGAATTTTTAGGTAACAAGGAGCAGAAAATTCATCCTTTATATGACCTTCCCTGCTGTACAGGAGCTTTCACAGAAGAGTCAACCAGAAGAATTTAGATTTCTCTTCCTGTGAAGGGCTGTGTGAGACAAATGCCTCAAACAGCAGGAGATACCTGTGTGTCTACCAGTCCTTGTGGAGATTGGCAACACCATGCATTGCAGAGGAGACTGAGTGCTTTGCTTAGGAATTTTGGAAATGAAATCACTGAGATGGTTTGATATAGATAAATATGATAGGAATTACCACTATTTAAAAATAACAAAAATAGTAAAATGTGTATATGCCTAGGGAAAATGTTTGGATGCACTTAGATTTAGTTTTGAATTGTTTATATATCCTACCAAATGAATCTCATCTCCCATTTAATGCAAAAGAACTTAAGCAATAATTCTGCAAAATAGTTAACTGGCAGAGATAGGTGGATTTAAGTCCATGTTTACTGTTCTGTAGTAGAATGGAAAACACTTAACTTTATTAGCACAAGAATAATGTGATTTGAGATAAACCTAAGACAAGGTGCCAAGAAAACTGTGCAAGACATATTTGAGTGATGAAATGACAGTGCTAGGATCAGTACACACAAAATCTTTTTTCTTAATATTATCTTTAACTGCAAGATTTGCATTTGACAATGCTGTGATTTTGTGGGACTTACTAGATTGCTTTATTTTCCTCTTTTGGTAGAAATCCCTGGTCTCTGATCCCATTCCTGAGGAATTCTAGGTCTATTACAGTGCTGCAATGTCTGTTGCTAACTGTGCTTTCAAATACTCTGTCCCTGAGGCGAACTTGGCAGTGAGACTTGGCAGTGAAAGGAGGCATTCCCCGATTCTTCTGCTGATAAAATTTGGTCTGACAAAGACCTTCTTCTCTATCTGACCTGTTTGGGACTGGACCTGTGAATTGAAAAAGTGCATGAAAATATGTGAGCTCGAAGTACCCTGAGTTTCTCCTCACTACTGCATAAAGGGAATTTTGTGAGCTCAAGGTGTACCAGGGGAACTAAAAGGGCTGCTACAGGGTGCAGCCCTTGCCAGTTTGTGTGAAGTGGTAGTGAGGAGCCAGGACATTCTGCCTAGTCCTGCCTGCAGGGTGGCAGTCTCTGAGCAACTGCAAACCCCTACAGCTGCTCTTTAATTCTCTCATTTAATCCTCTCACCCTTGTTCCCACCTAAGGTAAGCAGGAAAACAGCACCAGAAAAAAACGCAGAATAATAGAAATTTTTTTGTTTGGTTGGGTTCTTTTGGGGTTGTGTTTGTTTGATTGTTTTGGTTGGTATTTTGTTGTTGTTGTGGGGGCTTTTGGGTGGCTGGGTATTTTTCTGTATCCTCTCTGTCTATGCATAGAAGTTAAACCAATAGCCTCAAGCACTGCTCAGGAGAGGAGCAAGAACAGGTCTCTGTGATTCCACCGAGTAGTTTCTGTCTATGTTTACTTGAGTTTGGGAAAAATCACTCACAAAGAGATTGATTGGTGCCCACAAATTATGTAAGAGAAATGCAGATAAAGACATACACATTTTGGGCAAGGAGGTGGTGGATGTTTAAAAACAAAATCCACTCCCCTGTGAAATAACCTGGCATTGCTTGATAGCTGATCTGTGTGTGAGCTTTGAATCTGATGCTTCCAATCTCCCGCGGTTCAAATTGAACTCTGGCTCATCTGACCCATAGAGACACTTGATGTTTGCCTGATTGAGAATGGAGCCATATCAAAGCACTGGCATTTACATAATTAACTATATGTGGTAAGCAGAGGTCTGCATTCACAATTCACTAACCCAGAACTTGTAAAAAGCTGATGGCCCTAAAGACAGGCTGGTGATTTCAAGCTGTCTTTGACAGGCAGAAGCTCCCATGGGGCTTATTTCCTGATCCACTGAGGTCTCCATGGATGGTTCATTGCCATTTCACCCCCGACAGTAGCTAACACCCTGCTGTTTCTTGGGACAGCCCTGAAAACACAGCCCTATGTTCTCTTAGCTGACTCAACCACAGTTCCAGAAGCACTGCCATAATCAGTTGCATTGCTCAAAGACTGAAATTGTTCCAGCCTGTTTTTTTTTTTCCCACACTAAAAGCATATTTAAATTAATGCTGTTTGGCACACACAGTAGTTGAACTAATTTCTTGCCCTCTCACAGCCTTGTTTGTGGTGCAGCATAGCACTCCGTGCTGTCTGCTGTGGCTGCTTCCTCAACAGACTGCTCAGTGGAAAGGAAAATGCTACAGTCAAAGTCATCATAGTGTAAATAGCAGTTTTCTTGAGTCTTCATCTACAAGGAGATGCCAAACTTTTCAAGTATTTGTGCATTGCTTTTTCACATGCAGCCTTAGACTGTAAGGGTTATAAAGGAGAAAATGAATTTTTCCTTCTACAGCATGAGGTTTAAGAAGGATTCAACTATGCAATACCGAAATTACCTCATGAAAAAATCTGTTATTTTTATAGAAAACATGAAATAATAATTAAAGGCTAATGAACTTTCTTATCAGAAGGGACTATTCAGCCTGACTTCTCTGGAGGAGGACTAGTAGAGTCAGTTCAAAATTACTCTTGCAAAAAACCAAAATCTCTTGAAATCAATACCACCCCTCTTTTTCTTCAATACTTAGCAGGTCCCCTGAACCACCTCTTAAGTGAAAGTTTCTAAACTTGAATTTGAATGTACCTCATATTTCTGGGTCAGATATCCATTTTGTAGGGACAGTACAATCACGTGTGTGTGTGTGTGTGTGTGTGTGTGTGTGTGTGTGTGTATTTACACCACAAAATGATGGCAGGTTCATTCCATATGTTAGGCACAAATAAGACTGTGCAATGCTTCTCTGCATCCCAGTAAAAATAAAATCCCAGAAAAGACTTGTGCTGATTCTGTGGATGTTATAATTTTGGATTGTTTTACTGAATGTGAGGTTATGTTTGAAGGTGTCTCTGCTTTGAGTTGAATCTTTAGGTCACCTGCAAAGGCAGGCATTTGTAACTAAAATCTTTACTATATCCAGCCCCAGATGGGTTTCTTGGCTGATGCTTGTGATAGGAGTCATATTTTATCCCCATGTGTCCATAGACTACAGAAGCATGATTTCCTGTTTTCTGTCTCAAAACATCCCTACCAAAGATTCAGCAAGCCTGGCTTGTTTCCAAAAAGCGTCCTTTGTGAGAATTAAAAGAGAATGTTTGGAACACTATATAATAAAAGCAAACAAAATACAGCAGAAATAATTTTTTATCTCAGCAAGAGCTGAAAATGAAAATAAATAAAGACTAAGTGCTGCTTACTGAAATTTCTCTGCAGTGTGCACAGAGCAGAAATAAAATAATTTTGTTGGTTCTATTATCATTCTTGAAAGCATGACACAAAGCAATGCTGATATGGTACAGGTCCATCTGCCAGCTGGGGAAGAAGAAAAGAAAAAGCAATTAAGAACATTATAAATTTGGTTTGTTGCTCTGGGCTGTAAAGATCCAGTTAAGCATGCTGTGGTTCTGTACAGAGAAGTACAGGAGACAAGCCAAGAGAGAATTCCTCTTGATATTATCACTTGACCTGTTTCCATTGCCTTGCACAGCTCTCCCAGCCAAGGATATATCCGTAGCCAAATCACCTCTGGCTCTCAAAGCTAAAATTTGACAGTCTGTATATAAATCCACACTCCTGAGGATGTGTGGGCTAAATACCAGCCTGGACAACTTAACTCTTCTAGTCTGACCCTGTGAAAGAGCACCATTCTGCACATCTCATTGAAGACACACAGCCCTGATTTATAGAGCATGGAACTAGGTGACCATTTTGACTTGTCCTATTCCTTCTACCATCACCTTCTTGAGATAAATTTGCTTGATGTGTGAAACCAAGGAGCAAAAGTAACTCCTGCTCTGTATGGGCAGTGAGAAATCCATGCCTCTTCCAGGAAGAAGACTCAGAATTAATTGTCTTGCAAATGGTCTTGTATGTTTTATCTGTTTGCAAAATGCCAATTAACCAGCACTGACTTTTTGGGGGGAGACAACATAGGCAAAGAACTGCTTTCATTGCACCTTTTGCACTTTGGTTTTAGTAGTCTCAGTGTCCTTGGTGATTCTGCACAGGGCTCCAGTGGTATGCACGTAAAACAGCAATGGGAAATGAGCCCATGAGGAATGAATCTAGACCACATTACTCTTAAGTAAGTGCATCGGGCAGCTGGTACAGGTCCAGCCAGACACAGCTCCCTTGAAACCAAACCTTATCTTTATGTGTCACTGTAATCCAGAGGAAATGAACACAACAGAGCTCTGAAGTTATATTATATCTGTTTTACAGCATCTGTCCTTGCAAACTGATAATGTGGAATAACCCATTTCTCTGGAACTCTTTCTGGTTCCGCCATTCCAGAGCTACTGTAGACACAGTGCCCTAAGTGCATCTGTGAAGCACAGGCCATAAACCTGCTACCACTGCCTTAAAATCATTGCTGTGCTGCCATGTGTAGGTCACCCCGAGCCTGCACTAATTGTACTGAACTGCAGTTATTTTTGTAGGCAGCATGGCTCGTTTTTCCATCCCCTTCCCATCTCACACCTGCCTGGTGTGCAGCCAGAGGCTCACCCATGGAGCTGCCCTGTGCCAGGGAGCGGATCTGCCACATCTGCCAAGCCACCAGCAGGCACAATTGTACCATTGGTGGGCACAGCTTTGGGCAGGAGCAAAGCTGACACCTGTTTGTATTTATAAATACAAAAGGAATAGTGTCAGGCCACTGTAGGCTTGGTGGAGCTTTGCCGTCCAACTCTGGGATCTGCCCTGGGCTGGCTTAGTCATTCTTGTTTTCATGCTCATGTACAACACAGAGGGACCAACAACAAGTTCAGGCTGGCCAGCAATGGTGGCCACAGCACAGCAGCCTGGCAACAACCTGCACTGGCCATCAGCCACCCAAATCAGCAATAGTTTGGAGAATGCCATGTGCTGAGAACTGAGAATCAACCTGCCTGCACTCAGCTGAGCAGCTGCAGGCTGGGCACAGCCTTCAAGACGGATATTGCTGCAGTCTGACGTGAAATTTGTGCCAGATTATCTCCATTCATTAAGTGAGAGAATAGAAAAAATGGCCATTTTAATAAGGATGGAATTAAACTTGAATACAGAAAAAATGAAACTAGTTGTCTAAATAGAATAAATCTTTTATAGTGTTCCCAGTGCTTTATAAATCATTACCAGCTAGTTCATGTTTCTGTGGAAGCTTTTTGTGAAAAGCTGATCTTCTCTTACTGCAAGCATTTAGCTCCTGTTCTGTGGGGGAAAAAATGTCTGGGTCCATTTGTAGAACGAGATTAGAAATACGATTTTGTGGAGAAATGGTGGGATTCTTGAGACAGAGCAGTAATAAAGAAACCTCAGAAAAAGAAGGTGGAAAGGGTTATTAGCTCACCAATTAAGGATCATTTGACTCTGGAAATGTTGATTTGCTCTCTTTTTTTTTGTATGACACTGGAGAAAACAGAATTGTTTTTTAAATTTAATGATACAAATTGGAAATAAATTTCAAAGGTAAAATTAGAGGTAGATATGTAAAGAGCAATGTTGTACCTTTGAACTGGTAAGTTTAATTAAAAGACAGGTGTATCATAAGGGTTGTAAAAGAGCAAAGCCTGGATAAGCACTCATAGTGCCTCTCCAATTTTGTTTATTCCTGTTATTAGAAATGGGTGAGCCTTCCTCATAAGAGGCTTGTTACTTTCTCCTTTACTGGGCTGCCTGTCTTCTGAGAGCTTGGGAAAGTCTTTGTCAACCATACAGGCACTTTGAACGATGCAAACAGAATTTTGGAAGGATTTTATTTCATTGTCTCTTTTGTAATTTTGCCTATTCATTTAACTTGCAATTTAAAAGCTGTTTAAATGTATCATTATACATTTATAATGTATGGTTTACTTCCAGGATAGGTGCCACTATTTCTCATTTAGCAAATTAGTGAACTGAGGCACAAAGTGTGTAGCTGACACAGGTGATGCACTTACTAAGCACAGAGCAACCAGTAGTACTAGTTCCTGAGTGAGAAAGAACCTGACCTATGGCTGATAGGGGCTGAGAATCACATGAAAAATGGTTCACTAGAGGAGGTGGGAATGATCTCAGGATTTTAGGAATTGGGTTTGGCTCTGAAATCAGCTGAAAAGAATGCAAATATTCTACTGGCCTGAGTGGGTTGCTTGAGGTCCTCACAATTTCATCTGTTTTGGCAGAATATAATTTAATAGTTTCTAATGGAGTTATCTGAATGGAAATAAAAGGCATCTCTTACAGCACAAATGTCTAGAATAGTAAGTTTTATAAGTTAATGCTTCAGCCAGTTCAGCATCCGGACTTGAATAATATTTCACTCATAAACAAGCAAGATAGTATTTCTGAAATATTATTGGTGTGGAAAAAAGATAGACTATTTAGAACAATATAAGAAAATTGTGCTAATAGATGCAAAGATGAAATTTTATCCTGAGATTGTGAAAATACTTCTCCTTATATTGTATTATTAATTCCCAGTAGATGTAGGTTTAAAATGGAGTGCTGATTTGTCTCATGGAATTTAGCAGAATGAAGAAGCACAAAAATAATTAGTTTTGTTGTCTTCTATTTCAATGTACCATTGGTTATTTGAGAGTTTATTGTTTCAACAGGTTGTTACAGTGCATTGCTCCAGCTACCTTAGTGCTTTGATTTTGTAGTAAATTATATTCCAAGAATGCTTGTATTTTTCCTAAATTTGCTAATCTTAGAATTCATTAAATTCAAAATGGTCTCTCATTTGAGCAAGAGAGCAGTAATTTTATAGCAAACAAAAATAATTTATTGAACATGAGACAAAAAAATTCTAAGAATGTATTTATTGTATTTGTATGTAACCAAGTAAACTGCTTTAAAATAAAAATGAATATTATGGGTAGCTTTTTGTTGTTCCTGTTTTTTATCTCAAATGATAATTTCAAACACCAGATACTTATCTCCTTAATTCTTTTCCAAAATCCAAGAACTGAAATAAATTTATGTTCCAAAATGGTAGCATGAGTGGATGCTGGTTGACACAGGTAACACCATTTTCAGGTTGCCATGATGCTGACATGTCAGTTGTAGGCATTGAGGAGGTGGGTTGGGAAGCTTGAGCAGTTCAGGAACAACAGTTTTTAGCAGGAGTATCTGGAGTGACTGTAGATCCATGAGGTTATTTATGACCTATAACTTCAGCTCTACTGTTTATGTATATTCCTAAAATGCATAAAATCCCATCCCCAATCGTTATTTGAAAATAGTCCTTTGTACTCATGGACTGTGTGGGATTCATTAGGGATTTCTGAGGACTTAAAGGAACACAAAATCCAGTGTCCTGTTTTCTAGATATTCAATGTTTCTGAAGGAAGAAGAAATGTAATTTGAAACTCTGTTGTTCTAAGGCGACCTAATATCACAGGTTGGATGTATACAAAATTTTATTAAGTTCTGACTGATGAGTTCCATGGCTGGTAAATCTCTTGGTCAGATCCATGTGTATTAAAGTGCTTGGTTGTTTCAGGATGCAATGTGAATGGCAAAACTCATTTTATGAGCTTCATTATTTCTGGAGTGAGGCTTCTCATACAGCTTATTAATGTACCTGATTTTTATTATCTTTTCCTCAATAAAAGCCTTTTTCTTAATTGGTATTTTGACACTGAGGTTTAATGGCATTTAAAAAGATGACAGAGCCAGGCGCAGAAATTGCAAGTCATATGTATTAAATTGTTCAGTCATGAAAAGATCATTCCATCCTAAAAATGGAATCACTGCTGTTCTTTTTCCATTTAGGTTTTCGTTTTTGCTCTGGTAGTTTGAACATATTACTCTAGACAAAATAATTTTCTTTTGCTTTTAAGAATGAATTTTTTTTTTTCTGCTTATCCACAAACTAGAAGAGTGAGAGAGACAGCAGCTAGAGAATCCCAAGAACATTTATGTTTTTTGAGCACTTATGAAATCTGTATCAATCAATTTGATAAAACAGTCTTCCAGCATGAAAGCCCCTAATAGTACATTATTCTATGGATAGGTATTCCTTTATTTGTACAAGCCACTCTGCCTTTGAAAATGCACTGGATCACCATACTAGTATATTTGACTAGGTGACCTTTCAATTCTAAAGGAAAACCAGGTCAAACTTCTTATTGTCAAGATTCTACTGGCTTTTATTCTTCTCTGCCTCATTGACTTGAGTCAGTAATTCAGATAAGACTTCTTCTGTGGATTTATAACAGAATATTTTATCTTTAAATTTTTTTCAATATCTTTTTCATTTGCAAAAAAGTTCTCTACATTTTAAATGGATGCATGTATTTAAGCTGACATTAATTTTCATAACGAACATGAAAATGTAATATACATAGCCAGCTCAAGCTCATTACTGTGCTATTTAAAAAACTTTCATAACCATATTTGTGCTTAAATAAATATTCTCTTTTTCTTAACAACCTGCATTACTTACAGACAGCGATATGCTCCTGCTGTAGGCACAGGGAGCAACAATTTTCTGATGGCCTGAAGCCTTTCACCCTCTAGATGTGGCTGCAAAAGGATCGGGGATGTAGACCTGTGGAGAACATAGGTTTTTCCACCATGTACAGAGCAGTATAAACTTCATGCATGTGTTCTCTGCTTGGAAATGTCTGTCTGGTTAACACATGTTTTCTGGCTCTGAAATGCCACACTTCTGCAATATGTTCTCAGCAAACTCTGGATGCGTGCCTGTGTGAATGGAGGCGCTTGCAGTGAAGGAGTAATGTGATCTTCTGAATAGATTAATATGAATGGGAGCACTTTGGAAGCAGAGATTGGACAGACTTGTGAAGGATTTTCATTCCATTTGCAGGAATTATTTGTAGTCATTACTCATTTTCCAGGGTGTTGCACCACTTAATGTAAAGGGCTATCTTTCTGCTAGAGGACGGGCTTGTGAGAGGATTTAGTCTTGTAAGCTAAGCAGCATGACTTGCTTTTCTCTCTGGTGGTTTTATGGTGGTTTCTAGGTTCTTATCACCTGGATATAGGAATATGGACTGGCCAACCAGCTTGTTTCATTGTAAGGACAGATGCAGTTAGAGCAAGGAAGATCATTGCATTTGTGTTTAGACTCTAAATATTCTTTAGAAGTCCTGGCAAACTGCTGTGAAAAGGGAAGCAGAATCACAGAATCAACTGCTTTGGGATAGACTTCTGGGACCCTCTGTCCAACTTCTTGCTGCAAGCAGGGTCATCTGTGAGTTCAGGCCAGCCTGCTCAGAGCTTTACCCATGTGGGTCTTGAACTCTCCAAGGCCAAAGTGGGACTGCCTCTCCAGGCAGTCTGGTCTCCTGACTGTCCTCAGTGAAATTTCTTTTCCTATATCCAGCTGGAATCTATTTCAATTTATGACTCCTGCCTCTCATTCTCCTACTGTGCATTATTGTGAGGAGCCCATCTCAGCTCCTTGATAACCCTCCAGGTGGGTAAGGCCAGGCTGCTGTGAGATCCTCCTGAAGCTGTCCTTTACCCAGGCTGAATAAGCCCAGCTTCCTTCAGCTCTGCTCACAGGACAAGTCCTCCAGCCCCAACCAACTTGGTGGCCTCCACTAGGCTTTTCTAAGTTTGTCAATGACTTTAGATACCAGGCCAGAAACACTGCAGAAATAATTGCAGAAACAAAATCTTGAACTTGTGTTTGTCACTTGAATGTTTTTATACCAATTCTTTCTCTTGCTGTTCATTGAGCAAGAACCTGTCACCACTTTTAAGAAAGCAAAATCTATTATCACTCCATAAGATGCATTGCTTATAATAGCTATCCTCTTGGAATTTCATTAAAGACATTATAATCATTTTTCCTACAGTGTCTTCTTTTCATCTTCTTTGCCAAACTCCATGGATGGCAGACACTTTTCAGGATTAATGAATAGTGATAACATCATTAGTCACTATCTCAAGATCCAATAATCCTTTAAAGGAGTGATGTGAAAGTCAATAGGTAAATGAGAAAAGGCTTTTAAATTGCTTCCTGTCTCTAACAAGTCAATAAAGGCCCTCAGTGGGAGGGTGAGCATCTCTGTGTCTCAGTCTAACAGCAGCCAAGGCTTCTCAGGAAGCAGGTTGTACAAGGACACAAGAGAGACAGCAGTGTTTCAAGCTACTTCCAGGCTGACCTGCAGAAGAGGTCTCTTTTCAACTCAGGGTGGCAAGCTGCACAGAAAGGATAGTGCCTTCTCTGTCTTTATTTCTAATTGACATCTGAAAAATTATGTCTGAACTCTACTTTACCATCACCATTGAAGAAGGAATTGCAGATGATACCAAACTGGGAGGAACAGTCGCTGCCCTGGAGTACAGGTCTGCTGGTCATAAAGACCCTGAACCGCTTTGTCTCCTTCAGAAATGGGGTAAATGGGATTGAAGGAATGGGCAATGATGTGGAAGTTGAAGAGCTGGGCTGGCATAAGAAAAATACTCATGTCTTATTCCAGCCATTTGCATCCCCACACCTTAGGCTGTGGAGCTGTAAATTCTACACCAAGTAGGATTAAAACATTAAAGAAAAGTAAACTACCATGCTAGCATGAAGAAATATTTCTGCTTGTTTAGAAGCAAGGCAGGTCCTTCACACG
>VYZP01077395.1:0-21236 GCA_013400635.1 Hypocryptadius cinnamomeus | reverse complement strand
CACTGAAGATCTTTATAGCTTCTTTACACCTCTTTTCCAACTCAGAAACATTTGTGCAGATGAGTTGCATCAGATATGGAAAATCTCACCTTGATGCATCTTTGAGGCGCTCAGGTCTCATGTGAGCAGCTGTGACAGTAGGAACCCCAACAGGAGGAGTACAACAACAGCTCCAGTGGGCAAGGATGAAGTCCAGCTGGCAGCTGAGGTTCACTCCTCCAGCCAAGGCAGTACAAATGTGCCCTGTGTGAGTCACAGCAGGGATGATGTTGTACGGCAGCAATTAATTTGTTTCTAAGGCAAACGAGTCCAAATGGTAAAGGCTCGTGCGAATGGAATTTACTGTTCCAATGCAAATAAGGAACTGGCAAACAATAACCACTCCAGCCTGAAAGCCCAGCCAGCAATTGGTTGACATTTGGGCTGCAGAGAGTTTGCAGATTCCCCACGAGTTGGAGAGGAGCTGTGTTTTGCAGCAACAATTGATTTATTACTGTGACAACGAGTAGAAATAGAAGGACCTGCTGGCAGACAAGGGTGTGATTTGTTCCTTTGCAAACAAGCAAGCAGTGTCCAGCTGGCCAGTGGCCATTGCCAAGCAAAAGCCCAGGGGTGGATGCAGGTTTTATCTCCTCTCTGCTTGAGTTTTGCCCACTAAACGTTGATGGAATTAGGGTGGTTTTTTTGTTGTTGTTGGATTGTTTTTGTTTTTTTTGATTGTACAAAACCAAACTTGTAATTAGTAATGTTTCTACAAAGTGAGTAAGTAAGGGGGAGGCAAAGGTCAGGCTGTCTTCTCGATATTTCACTTCTCAAGCAGTAGGATGACACTTTATCTGTTATTCACAAGCAGAAAATAATTCTCATTTGTATTGAAGCAGCCCCTGTAAGGACCAATCAAGGTCCCATTGTGCTGATGCCTGATTGGTGGCTGTGAGCAGAAAATTGCTGGTGCCTGCTTGGATGCAGTTCAGAAACTTCCATTTTTTTGCCATGTAAGGTTTAACACGAGCACATTCTGATCAGCAAAGCACGTAAGTGCACGTTTAAAGCAATCTCTTTGCAGCCAAATGCCTCAGTGTTTCAGTCCTTTCAAAGAGGGGGGAATTTAAACGTGCACAAAAATGTTCACCTAGGGCTGAGCATTCAGACAGGGCTGCTGCATATGGGCCTCACATCTTCTGAGTGTTCCATGTATGCAAGAGAGTTTTCTTCTGATGCAGGGTTTGGGGGATGAGGGGACACCATGTCCAAGTGAAGTTTCAAGCCAGTTTGTTTTCTCTCCTGGGCATGTTGTAAGCCTGCCCCACTGAACTGACACCGTTCAGAGAGCTGCACTCAGTGGGGTCACACGAGTCATTTGACAAATGTGTCAGGGGTGTGAGCATGAAGACAGATGAAGCATTTCTATTTTCTGAAATGAAACATTGAAGTGTAATAGACTGAAATTAAGGTATGAGAAATGAGGGTGAATGAAAATAGAAGCATGCCAGTGAGAAGAGATATCTGATTTTGGAGCAATCTGGATGGAACACGGGAAGAAACCAAAATGGCATGTAGGATTTCATGGTAGTTAATCTGGTATTGACTAAGTCAGAAGAGATAATTCTTTTCTGGTTGACAACGGACAAGCTGAGACTTCAGGGATATGAATAGTTAAAATCAATAAGGCAATGAATACATCATCTATGCGAATATGGAGAAGAACATTTGTGGTGTATCATTTTTGCTGCAAAAGTAATAGTGAGGAAAAATCAACAGAGACCAATAGCTACCTACAACTACTTCATATTCTGGATGTTGTGTAAAATAGCCACTATTTCCTATGCTAGTAAGCCTGGAAAACATTGACTTTGTAAAGCTGATAACAGTAGTGCAGTGGAAACATTGTCTGGGATCAGTGGAGTGCACCATACTGATAAAGAATTTCCCTTTAATGCTCTTATAGTAATTGAAGCTGCAGTTTGTTCCTTGCACAGTAAAACAGTCTGAGGCTGGCAGAAGGTTTACTAAAACTTCCCTTTGCAGTGCTGAGCAATTTGCTGCCTTCTTCCAGTGACTGCTTGCCTGAGTTTCCATGGCTTTGAGAGCCCTAACACAGAACCTGGGAGCTCTAGCACAGACTCTAATGAATATAGATAATTTCCATTTTTAAGACATTTCACTGTTGTGGAGTGTACAGGTTACTTCCTTGTACAATAGGGAATCAGAGCATGTTGTACTTAAAACCCAAAGCACTGGGGTCAGCATTTGTGTGCATCATTATCAATGAAATCAGTAAAGGGATTCACTGAAAATAAGAGGATTTTTGTAGGGATATACAGCATAACATTCAGTCTTTCTTTCCATTTTGAGATTTTTTGTTAAAAAACCATCTTGTCTACTTAGACTACTCTAAAGATTTCCCTTCCTTTCTGCTTTTATTACATATCTTTAACTGACCAGCATGATTTAGCAGTATTTGACTGTCAGCATGTTAAAAAGATATTCAAGGTTACGTTTACATGGGACGGAAAAAAAGCAACTTTAAAACACTGGCAACTTTAAAACACTGGCAACTTTCTCACCTACATATGAAAGCAACAAGAAAAGAAACAATCAAATGGCACAGCTTCTCCTGGAGCTCTCAGACCTTTCCATCATTTTTATTTTCCTCTTAACAATTTATACAAGCTTGCCTTGTACATTAGCCTGGTTTGCTTGGTTCCATCATCCCTATAAAATTCCTAAGGCAGGCAAAGCTCCCACTGAATTCAAACCTAATACGGTTCATTGCAGGAAGAGAAACCAATTTTGGTTTTAGTGAGATATCTACAGCTGAAGCAAGTGTATTTAAGATACATTGTCCTGAGCTGACTTTAACACTAGTGTTATGTTCCTGCAACTCCCAGTGAAGTTTGGTTTACACCAGGCAGTGCAGAACTTATTACCCACACCATTAAGAACCTTCTGTCTCAAAGGGAAAATGTCTTCTGCAAGTTGGTGTGGAAGGAAACACTGATATTCCCAAATGGACAGTCTAGGTAAAATAGTTGAATGGAGAGCAAGCCAGTTCCTCAGAAACCTGGGTGGGTTACAAGTGCATTGTCCTGTGCATGTGCCCAGTAACTGTGTAAGGAATTGTAAGGATTTTTGATGAATATAGGACAGAGGGCTGCATTGAAAGGGAGGAGGGAGGAAGTAATTCTGCCTTGTATAATTCACAGGAACTCTGTTCTATCTGTTTGAGCATATCTGGCAATGCAGGTGTGGCTGGAAGAGGGTTGTGGGGTTTTGTTATAGAATCACAGAATATTCTGCGTTGGAAGGGGCCCACAAGGATCATCAAGCCCAGCTATTAAGTGAAAGCCCTGTCTAGGGATCAAACCCACAACCTTGGCATTATTAGCACCCTGCTCTAACCAACTGAGCTAATCTCAGTGGATTTGTGACTTCTAGTATAGTTAATTGTTAATTTCTATTCCTTAACTTCTACTTTTTATGGATATTTGAATGTTCTGTTTCAAAAAATACCTGTTTGTGACTATTTTATCCAGTCACAGGCGAGCATTTTGGGTAGTTATTTGAAAAATCCATATATAGAGAGTACTTGAGACTGAAAACAGTCTTGGTTTCTCCTCTTTAGCTTTTTATTAGCTACGTTCAAATAGTACATTAGGCAAAAAGAAATCTGCCCAAAGGGTTACTGAAACAGCATCACTGTCAACTTCACCTGCAAAAAGTGATGAGTGCCCTTAGCACAGCAAGGGACAGATGGGCCATGATGCCTGGTCCCCAGCCCTCCTTCTCTTTGATGGGAGCTGGATCTGCCTCCACATGTTCACATTCCCCTTGACCCATGCACAGACCAGAGAGGCCAGTGTAATTAACCTGGTGTGGCACTGCCACACCTGCAGGACTGAGAGGCTGTCCCACGTGCACAACAGCAGAAAACAGTGGTGTTCTACTATTTCCCATCATTTTATTGGGATTTTTAATAAAGTCTCTTCAAATCATATATACATGTCAATCCAGCAATGGAACCCCAGCTGCTGATGGGTGTTTCTGCCTGAACCTGAGCCTGTCTCCAAAGTGAAGGTGGCTGTGACCTTGCCAGCCAGAGTGCGGTGTGGGCTGACGAGTTAAACACCTATCACCTCCATAAGACTAATGCTGTGTGTCACTAAATATTCCAGCCATCTCCCACACTTCTAGCAGCAATTTCCACTCTATTAAGTTCTACAGTTTATGGTGTTGAGGAAGCTAGAAACAGGCTTCATTTTACCTACAGTTTAGCAATCTTCACCAATCTACCATTAGCTGGGTTATTAAATAAAGGCTATTGAATCAGATTCTGCTAGCAGCTATTTGATGTCAAACCTGGATCAATCTGAATTTACAGCATGTCGTTGATGTTATTCAGGAATGAAAGGTTTTTTGCTTCAAGTTTTAACTCTATATTACAGGCTGTTTTAAAGAGTCTAAGTTTTCTAGAAGAAGCCAGGGCTGGCTGCTAGGGCAGATGTCCCACAGGGTAACTTCTACAGAGGACAGTTTGATCTGGTTACTGTGCTCTGAAATTTCTTGAACTGAGGAACTTCTGTATGAGAAGGGATATCAGCTAAAATTACAGTAGCTCTGTTTTGTTCTCCATAATTCTGGTCAGTGGACTTTCCACAGAAGAGTACTACATTTTTTTCCCAGACTCCCAATTTCTTGGAAACAGTGACCTCTTTCCTTCATACACCTGTGAGTCCAAAGCAGAGTCCTCCTTGTGCAGCAAGAGTAAGGAGAGACCCAGGTGGCTTATTTGGATTTTTCTGCACTTGGATGTATTCTGGCTATCCCAGTCCTGATTCCCAGGTGAAGGGTATTAAACACTAGGGACAGGGCTCCCCTGAGAGACGGTTGTGCTACAGAGTTTCCCAAATGTGTCTGGAGATGGTCTCACTTGGAGTGCCTTGCATTCCTTAATTTAATTGCCTAGACTCAGACAAAGTGTCCACAAAGTGCTTGGGAAGAGCTGCATGTGGGGAAGGCACTACTGGGTTGAGTGGTGCAGCCTGTGCCCACCTCACCCAGAGCACAGAAATGAAACCTGCAACAAGCATGGTGCAGTTTCCCCTCTGGAAAGACTTCAGAGCTTCTCCTAAATTTGGACTTGAGAAACTCCTGTGTCAAAGAGTGGGGACACCAGAGCCTTTGGATTGTGTTGCTTAGTCTCTGAGAAAAAGCTTCTCTAATCCTCCCTTTCCATCCTGAAGACTTCCAGATTTTTAAATCCTTTCCTTTTTTTAGACTGCCTTGTAATATATAAGGAAAGGAAAATCAGCTCTGCTGAGTTGTGTGGAATATTAAAACAATAGAAAACAAACAATCCCTAGATCACCCCATTCTTTAAGGAGCAGAGCCTTCTGTCCAGATTTCAAAGCCAGTGGTTTATGGTAGTTTCCTGATTTGCAAGAGATGTCTCCCCAGGGACCCAGAAAGCCTCTCGTTTTGTACCATCAGGATTATGTATTCAAGACCCCCTGCTCCTCTCCAGTCTCACCATGTGCTGCCAGCCTGCCCTATCCTTCCACCACTGCCCATGTCTCCCCCTGCTCCTGCAGGTTTCCACACCATGGCCAAGGCAAATAGAGAGGAATCCATCCTGCCCACACACAGCCTTCTGAGAAAACATAACTTATAGCAACAAATCCAACAAATGAGGTCCCTAGTGCAGCAAGACACACTGAGACCTGTCTGGGCTGCAGCAGCACCAAGGTTGTCTCAAAATTTCTACAGAGCCCAGTGCTCAAAGGCATAACTCACTGGAGAAATTAGCCCATAAAATTATTTCCAATAAAAGAGGGTTTTTTTTTTATTTAATGTGAGGTTAAATAAATCACAAAGCAGCGAGGATTTAGCACTTGCAGTGCTAAACCATATTGCTTAGTATTAACACAGTGCTTCCCTCATTCAAGAAAATGCTTTTGCTAACTTAATTCACTCTCAGCTACCCTTTGCATGTCAGGAGCGAAGTCAGGAGCATGTAATATTCCTGCTGATAGATAAGGCTGGACTCACACAGCTTTGTTCATTTCCCTCTTCTCCCACCCTCAGCACCCCAGCTGAGTCTATTTTTTCTGGTTTGCAGCCCATACCTGTAACCTGGATGTCTTAAGCTGTGCAAGGGACAGGATCCTGTCCCTTAGATGGGAGCCAGCTGTGGTCCTGGCCAGGCAGCCAGGGAGAGGAGCTGAGGCTGTTGGCAAGCAAGGAGCAGGTCTCAGCAGGTGGGACAGAGCAAGAGAGCAGTTCTAGAGGCAAAGAGCAGGGATGTGGAGGGGAGGATGGATGTGAAGGGGTGCCTGGGCTGAGGAGGTACTTATAGTGGCTGTTTGTCTTAGGCAGGAGAGAATTTGGCACAAATGCTGGTGGAAGGATTCGGGTACAGAAATGTTTAGACATTGTTTGAAGTATCTTACTTAATGGAGGTATGTAAGGAAGGACAGGGTAACAGACTGGGGGAAAGGACATTAGGTCAGGCACAGGGCTGGGGCATGGGGACCACCAAACAGGAGTCCCTGGAGATCAGCAATTTGAGGTGTGACGGGTAATGTTGGGAAAGGCCTTCAACCTAGGGAAGCAGGGGCTGGTTTCCATGCTAGGAGAGATACAGGGTGGCTGGTGTTCCTGAGGAGTAGCTGTCCTTCCCTGCACACCTGCCCAGCCCCTACATGCCACCACTGCTCTCTGCTCCCAGCAGGACAGGGCGTTCCCCACCAGCAGACACACCACTCTGCCAGGGAACAGAGACAAACAGATGCCAGAAAAGAGCACAGAGCCCATTCCTCAGCTCTGTGCCCCTCCAGTCACTGTTCCTGTGGGGTGGATGCCACAGGCCCACTGCTTGCCCATGTCCCAGGAAAAAAGTCCCAAAGACCTGTAGGGGGATGTTGGGCATGAGGTGCCCAGGGATAGGGCATGGCTCATGTTGCTGCATTTCACCTGGGCCAGGGGCTTTTCAGCACAAAAGGGAACAAATAAAGATAGCTACTGTAGCCCTTTAAACATTTGGGATCCTACTTCTAATTTATCTAAATATATCTGTGTGCCAGTGCTCCCCTTCCCTCCAAGCTGGCATAACTCCTAGTTTCAATGGATTTCTCTGGTACACACCAGACCTATTACACACACAGTTTTTACACCAACCAAATTTAGACTTATGTAGACGGTACTTGCTTTTGGAAAGGATAGTACCTATACACTGGTGTTGATTAATTAGTATATTAATTAATGAATAAGACACTGATTAGTGCCTACTACTTCTGTAAACTAATGTTTACTAAGTTTGCAGTTATTGTAGGGGAGGGGTATGTTATTTTAAAAAATAACCTAATAACATGTTTATTCAGCTAGATAATTTTTCCATAAATCAATTGGAGACTATACTATTTTTACTGAAACTTTCTGTGCACTTTCTTTCAAAGAGTTAAAGTTTCTTATTTGGAATTACTCGATTTAACTTCCTTATAAACTTCTCTTGATTTAGTAGAGAATTAAAGATACCATGATTTAACTTACAGTTTTAAAAAGCTACTTAATTATAAATCCTTCCTGAAAGATCCCTGCATATATAAACCATAAATAATTAATAGCTAGAACAAATATTTTTACATTTGCTCCTTAAAATACATTGATTCTGTTCTGCATCTCTGCTCAAAATATAGTTCATATCCCATTGAAAATGACACTTTTTCTGGAAAGAGGAACAGAAACCTATCCAAAAAGTTGACCCCAAAGTACATTTTACAAAACAAAGCCATTTATTCACTCTAATATTCTGCACACAGTATATGCTGATACCTTCAGTATCTCTAGGCTCAAACTGCTTGTAACATTTTGCTGTAAGCCTGAATCTAATACAAATGAGAGGCCACTTAAATTTTTTTAAGGAGCAGTTCCCCTAGCTGCAAAGGCATTGAAGAGGCCTGGAAGACACAATCTGTGTGATGCTGCTCTTTATTGTCACAGGTACAAAGTTCTGACGTGGCAGTGTTGCACATTCAGGTCATTGAACATTTACAGATCGGGAAGGACTTCTCAGTCTCTGAAATGGTTACAAATGGTTTGTGTCAGAACACACTCAATATAAGCAGTCTGATCTCAGTGGAGTCCTACAGTTTTATTTTGGGTTAATAATGGTAAAGTCTTACCAACTGTTGATGGAGAAGCCATGGGGTTAATTTATATTCATGTTGGAAAAGCAAAGCAGTGCTCCCTCCCAGCTCTGACAGATCTGCGAGTCCCTTCCATAGCTGATTGTCAGGTTGTCCCGATCTGTAGCTTAGCGCTGACAACAGCTCACAGTTTATTTGCAGCTTTGAAGCCTGGTCCTATGGTGTTTCTCTTCTGACAGGAGATGAATAAAGGTGTCACTGTGGGAGACTTTTATCCGGCTGCTATAAAGAGGGCCCTCTTTGCCTTCCCTTGAAAGATCCTCCAGTTCACTTCTGGAGCCTGTGGCTTTCCCCTCAGCAGAGTTTAGTTCCATCAGCTCCAATTCATGTTTGGCAGCTGTTTCTAAAACTCTCTGTTTGTTGTAATACCTGACAAAGTTGTTAATGATGGGATGGATGGGGAGGGCGATCGCTATCACTCCACAAAGAAAACTGATGGCAGCATTCAGTTTTCCTAGTGTTGTTTTAGGGTAAATGTCTCCATATCCAACTGTGGTCATGGTAATGATTGCCCACCAAAATGATTGAGGGATGCTTTTAAATAAAGTTTCGGGGTGACTTTGTTCCATGGTATAACCTAGGGCAGAAAAGACAAAGATTCCAACAGCTAAGTACATGAGGAGCAGCCCAAGCTCCTTAAAGCTGCGTTTCAGGGCATAGGTTAGGGTCTGGAGCCCTGAGGAATGCCGTGCAAGCTTGAAAATCCTTGCGATCCTCATGATGCGCAGTGCCTGGACAGCCTGCTGGACATTGCTCAGCTCCATCAGCTTGGCTCCCAGGTGGGTCAAGGTCAGGCTGACGTAGAAGGGAAGTATTGCTAGCACATCAACAATGTTCATGAAAGAAAGGGCAAAGTGGAGTTTGTTGGGAGAGGAGATCAGCCTCAGCACGTACTCCATGGTGAACCAGCCTATGCAGGCAGTCTCGATGCTGTCCAGGGTCGGGTGCTCCATACGGTTCCCCTCTGCATCTACCACCTGCAAGTCTGGGATGGTCCCCACACACATCACAACAGAGGAGATCAAAATAAACAGAAAGGACAGTACAGCAATCACTCTAGCTGGATAGGATGATTCTGGCTTCTCCAGAAATTTCCAGATGCATTTTTGGCACTTTTTCCAGCGACTTTCTGAAGCATCTACACCCAAGTCATCCAGAATGAGTTGCACCCTTCGGGCTATTTCTTCCAGTTCCTCCTTTTTTTCACTTAGGTGAGCTTTGCAGCAGTCATCCAGAAATTTCAGATCCACTTTCCAAAATTCCATTTCATTCTTGAAACATATAGGGCATATTCCTTTCTTCATGTGAATTTCCCCAAAGTAGTACACGTCAATAATGCATTTGAAAGCATCTGGATCTCTGTCAAAGTAAAACTCTCTCTTTCCAGGATCATAGTCATCACAGAGGGAAAATATGCTATCGTATCCCCCCGATAAACAATTGACCAGCTCTGCCAGCCGTGTTTCTGGGTACTGATTCAGGTTATCTCCGTAGAACACCTGCCTTACCCCACCGACATTGACTACAATCTCAATTTCTTCACTTTTTTCTGATCCATCACTGTCCACATCTGGAAACCTAGAGTCACCTGCCATTTTATAATTGTTGGATTTTGGTTGATTTTTAGCCCGTTGTTTGGTTTCACAGCTTTGTGGTTTTAATCTCTCATGAAAGCAAATCGGCACTGAGCCAGCTCTGTTACAAATGTCACCAAACTGCCCCGGAGTCTTGGTGGGAAAGGTTACTGATAGAAACCTGCGGTCGGGAAAGCCTGGTGAGGAATGCAACAAGCTGCAGGGAAAAGACAAGTCATCGGGCTGCTGTGCCTGCAAGCAGGGTGTTAGAAAGCTCCAGCAGACTGGAAAGAGAAGAAACCATTTAATAAAACTCACCACTCTGTTCAGTGCTCGAGAGTCTTTTCGGGTCCCATTCTGTCTCTAAAAGTGATATGTATTCACAGCTTGGAAGTCACGGCAGAGAAATAAATCCTGAGCTCTGATTAACGCAACGTGCAGTGAGTGACAGCTCTGAGGCAGCCGGCGGGGCGAGCCCACGGGAGCTGCCGCGGCTTCTCCCTCCGGTTCCGCACGCTTCCCTAGAAAGCTGCTTTTGAATTTTGTTTCTCTTTCCGTTTTCTGTTTACTTTAAGGTCTTCCAGAGTTCATCTGCTGACTCTCGCACACAGTCAGTCGGTGCAAACAGGCAGAGGAGAAACTTGTGCTTGTTTTCCCTTCGCTGTTTCCCAGCACAATAGGGAGCCCCGGCTGCCAGGAGTCCTTTCCAAACTCTACCCTCTCCTGGCGGAACGCAGCAAAGCACCAGCTGCACAGACAGCGCTTCTCAGCTATTTATACGCCTGCCCAGTGGTACAGTGATGTGTTTCTATACTGACAGGAACTTTAAGGAGTTTTTAAAACATTTTTTTTAATCACATGCAAAGCTTACTCGTGCATAAAGTCATTCAGAGCTGCAGAGGGACACACAAACATTTCTCTAGGCAGAAACCAGAAGAAGCAATACTGTGTTTTGGGAATAAATGTATGGCATAATATCTTGCTCTCTGAGGGACTGGAGCAACTCTAGAGCATCTCTATCCTGTGTCAGGACATTGAGTTAATTTGGATTTGTACTGGCATTTTTGAGAAAGAAGCAGAGACCATAAAGTTTCTGTTGCAGATGTGAAGCAAAATTTCCCCTACACTCTGTGCATGTTTCCCAAAGTTCTGGATCCTCAGTTTTAGCTACATTTCTGTGACCTGTAGTCAGCTGAGCCTGAAGAGGGTTTGAGTAATTTACGTCTATTATGGTTTCTCAGTGACTGCTACTTACCAGAAGCAATGCTTTGTACCACATCCAGCTCTTTAAAAGTAGAAGTAGAATAACAAGCATTTCCTTTTAACTTTGTTTTCTCTGAATTCCAGGATTTGATGAATATTTTCCCCCTGAACCTCTACATGCAGGAAACCTACCACCCTTGAATTATTAAATCTGACTCTACAGCTCCTTTTAGTGGGTCCAGGAAAACCTACAGTTCATAAGTTAACTATTTCTGACCACAGCAGAATCATCTGTACCAGCAAGTTATGATCTTTTCCAATTTACTGGCTTCTGAAAAGCTTCTCAGTAGAGGGGAATAGAGAGGAGAAAATCCAGCTGACTGTTTGCTTCTCCAGGCTTGTGTCCATCCTGGGAGAAAGGTGAGATCTGCGCTGTGCCTGCTGTCCTCCTGCTGGTGTCACACAGCCAGGGAGACCCTGGTGAGTACACAGTGTTCCTGCTCCACTCTCTCGGAAGCTTATGGGTGATTAATGAGAGGTTGTGCACCAGACCTCATCTTGACATGGCGTGTGCTCACAGTGTCACATACCCAGGAAAAGGGAATATAGGTCCCAGGAAGAGAGTAATATCTATTAGTCTACACCTGTGTCATACTGTGAACCTCTGCAGGCCAGTGTCACCTTCATGTGCTCCTGAGTGTGCTGCAGTTTGGGTATAATAGAAGAAGTCCCTTGAATTTTTTTTCCAGGCACATAAAAATTGGCTGATACTTGCGAGCTTCTTGAGACAAAAAAAATACTTTGGAGGCCTGGAAAATCCCTCAGTTTCTGGGTTCATCAATAAATAATTACCCACCTGTGGCTTTCCTGCTTACTAACTAACTTGGCATTAACAAAATAAATTTTAAGATGCCAATAGCAGTGACATGCTCACACAGCGGAAAATGCAGATGGGATTACTTATCCAATCTTACAAAACAAAATCAAGATCTGGAAAAGTTAGGCTTCAACTTTTGTCATGCTGCATGAGCACAGGGAAAAGTTCTGTAGATTTAAATCCTCAGATTTAACCATCTCAGATCCTATTTTCTGTGATCAAGAATTCATTCCAGTGACCTTTTGGTTTTTCTCTAGGTAATGACAAGAAATCAATGCAGGGTCCAGCATGATCAACACAGAAACCTGTGTTTCCAAAAAGGTTTTTCTCCCTGCCTTATCCCTCCCCATCCATTTTACAGAACAAATACCTACAAAAAGGCACACAGGACATTGTTCTGTTTGAAAGGTGAAATCAGCTCCTTTCAGATGATAAATCTCAGCACATTCTCAAAAGGTTGAGAAGAAACTATTTTTGAAATGCCAGATCTGTCCTTGTAAAGACTTTACTTAGTGTGGCTGCTAAAATCCTTGTGCTTTATTCTCCCTGTCTTGCACCTTTTCAGAGTTCTTTACACCTTTCAATGTGCCTGTGAAATGTTAGAGGAGATCTGGTAGCATTTTAAATCCACTTGGGTAAATGTAAATGATCCAAAGAACGGTCAGGGAAATCATAATAAATTAAACCCTTGTTTTTGTAGCTGAAAACAGTGACACAGGCTTGCTTGATGAATGTTTGTGTCAGATGTATCACAGATCGGCAAACAACGGGAGCAGAAATAATAATTCATTCCATTAATTCATTTTTCATCCATGAAAAGAAAGCTTCTCTAATCTAAAAATTTCAGTAGATAGTTGTTACCCTGCAATTCATTTATGACCAGATTGCTGCAATTATTAGGGCTCCTAAATTCAACTTCTGTTGCCTGTGAGAACAGGTCAAGCTGTGCTGTGTCTGCTGGAAGCAATATGTGCTGGCAATTGAATTCCTACAGACCCAACAAGAAACACAGAGGGAGTTTTTTTCCTGCGTTGGTGCTTTGGCTCAGAGAACAACACATGGATTTGAGCTGGCAATTGTGTTAAGTTTTGGCTGTGGTTCAGACAGGCTCCTTCAGGGAGGAGGAGGAGGAGGCCCAGCTGGACACCAAGCCCTGCAGCCCAAGAGACGGGCTCCTGGGTTGCTGGGCATCCCTGCTGGGGTGGGGGCTGTATTTGATGGGGTTGCCAATGCCCAGGGATGGGGCTTGAACCCCAACAGGGCTTGGTCCACAAAGTGTAGGTGGAGCTCAGAGTGGGTCCCAGTGACACTGGCTCCTCATGAGGGAAGTGGGTGGCACAGAGCACCCACAGTGCAGCACAGGGACCTGCAGTAACCATGGCCCCCAGAGATGCTGACGTTCAAGGTTTGCCTCCCTTGTTGACCACTTTTTGGGAGAGGACATTCACCCCTGAGTGGCTTTGTGCCAGTCTTGGAAGAGAGATTGCTCCTCTTGAGTGCTAGTCTGGCTGATACCACATTCCTGAATCCCAGCCAGCACCTCTGTCCTCCTGTCAGAGGCACTGAGCTGCTCCCCACGGAGCTGTGGGCAGTAGTGGTACATGAAGGACTGTGAATGGGTTAGGAGCCAACCCTAGGGAGATAAGACTGGATTCCACTTAAAGAGGGGTGCTTAGTACAGAGGCAGGACTTGGACAGCCTCTCTGCAAGCAGGCTGGGCTGCAATCAGCCCCTGCCTGCACTGAGCACAGCCCTGCATCTGACCTCTCCCTTCTCCCAAAATTACAGGCAAGCTCAAGAAAATTTAGGGACCTGACTCTGACTGCCCAAGCAAGAAACAGCTAAAGCATGTCTGGCACAGATCCAGCTCACACTGATCAGCTAACATGGACATTTCCTGGCCATCATGTGGCCATCAGAGACAATTTCCAATAGAGCATTTGCAGGCAGCACAGTACTGCAAATCAAAAGGACTTCTTAAGAGAGATGGAGACCAGTTGTCAGTTTGCCTCAATGCCTGGAGACATCCTTGGGCACATGTAAATCTGCTTATACTCAGTATAACCCTCTCACACACTTCTGTTGTGTCATATTTGGGTTTTAAATGACACATGCAGTACTGGACCTGTGATAGATCCAGCAAGAGATCTCAGTATCTAACACACTACTTACTTCACCAATTATTTCAACTAGATGCAGACTATGGAGAGCCACTCGAGACAGAAATAAGTCATCAAAATGTACTATAGAAAAGTCCATCAGGGACCTAAAGGAGGAAGGGGAATGGAAATACCTTATTCTTCCTCCCTTCCTTGGGGTATTTTGGGGTCAAAGTTTTCAGCCATTTGCATGGACATCGCTTCTTCAACTGACAGTACAAGGTTCTGTAAAAAGAAAGAACCATGTAATTACCTCATGCCAATCACTAGAAATGGGAAGCAGATAACCTGGAAGGAGGGGAAGCAATTAATGATGTCATTCTGGACTTCAGAAAGGGCAAGTCATCCAGGGCAGCTATTCTGCCTACTTTACCACAGCCAGCTTTAGTAAGAAGTTCAGGAAAGATTTTGCAGTAAGAACCCTTTAGGTTTTCCAAATCTAAGGAGGATTCTACTGGTTAGTGTAAAAACATCACAATCACACTGGAAGACCCAGCACACCCTCTTTGGCAAATTAATCCAGCTACTGCAACATGCTGGTTTACCCTTTATAGCTCAATATTTCAAATCTGTTTTCAAATCACCCTTTCTTCTATCCTTATAACATGCTCTACAATAAAGTCAGCTGTTTTGACACACCAAGAACACATGGATTGCCTTCCCATGGGCACTGTGATTCCCAGCATGGATGTGGTGGCACTGCCATAGCACCAGCACCAACCTCATGCTCCTCCCCAGCTTATCTGAAGGGCAGCAGGGCATGACTTGATGTCATGGACTGTCAACACCAGGGTGGGAGAGGAGCTGTGGGCACTGAGTGCCTGCAGGAAACCTCTGTGATGCAGTGGCAGCAGCTCGTGGTCCCAGCACTGATGTGTGTCTTGTGTGTGTAGCCATGAGCTACTGGAGTGAATCTGAGCTTCAGCATGAAACATGTTCATTGCCCACTGCTGCTATTTCTAGCAACAGATGAGTCTTTTAAACCCCTTGATATGGTAAAGAAAGGTCCCTGTAAAGCTAGAGAAACAAATTGTCTGCTTCTTTTAATACATCTCCGTGCTTTGTGTGATGTTTCTCAATACATGAGACTTCTTTCAGATTGATATATTAAGAACAAGAGATTATTAAATGTCTGAACCGAGATGGGTATCTGGACTGTAACAGATACCTTCACCTTGCAAATCTGGTTTTATGTCTCTCTGTTTCCAGCATATTTACATATTTGCCCAAGACTATTATTTCAAATTAGTTTTTCCCAGTTTATTTCCCCTCTCTTAGCTACTGTGTTCTTTTTTTCAAGTTCAAAATTTATACGTAGTCAGTTTATTGTATCAGAGCTTTTAATTAATACCTTATTAAAGGGCTGGTAATAGCTTGCTGCAAATTTTAATTGGCCTTGCTTTCCATTTGACATTAATGAGTTTGTTTTCCTGTACAATTAGACCTGCCTTAAGTGACCACTCAGGAGTACAGCCAAATCTCTGATTTAATGTAAATGACTTTAAATAAATAAAATGCAACCTTCACTTTAAGCAGCTAACAGATGGGCTCAAATTAAGCATATCAGTGAGCCATGAATAGGATGGGAGTTGGAGATGCTGTAAAAGATTTAAGAACCTTGGCTTGTTTACAGCATCACTGTCTCTTGAGGAAGGACTGGAATTCTGTTTCTTGCTCTTAAACACTGCCATCAAAAACTTTGAATTCAGTTGCACATACAAAGAAAAGCAAAAAATGAGGTGAAAAGACTTGCTACGGTTGCAAAGAGACAATGACTTAAAAACTATGAATTGCATATACATTGACTATGGCCATGGTCCAAAAATTTGCATGTGCACATGTAATTAGGGGCTGCATCATAGTAAATAGGCACAAGCTGATTCAGTGCAGTTTGCATGGGTGATCTCAGCTCTGCCACTTCCCAGCTCTGTCTGCCTTTGCACTCCCACTGTTGACTTTCATCATGACTTGCTGTAAGTCCTTTCCTGCAGGACCCATGACATCCTGGTGCTGCTGCCCAGCAGCTTCCCTGCAGCCAGCTCGAATGTGGGAGGCCCAGCAGAGAAATGTAAATGGTACTGGGGTAAGTAAGCAGATAAATGTAGTGGTACTATCAGAGGGTCTTGCTGGTGGCTCTGGTGAAGTGATGGGCCTGGCCTTCCCAAAGGTGAACATTCCCATCACTACCAAATGATTTTGTTACCAATAACTGACTTGAAGAAAAGACCAGGACTGTGGCAGCAGAGAGGAAAGTGCAATGGGCAGACTGTCTCCGAAGTTTTGGTAGCCAAGACACAAAGACAGATATAAGACTGATGGGACAGAGATTTTTAATGTGGTTTCTAGTTTTTTATGTGTTTTCTTTGTAAAAATTCAACCCTGCAGCCCTCTACTGTGCTTGGAGTTTGAACGGTGATGAATAATACTCTGTACAAGCTATCATTCCTAATTCTTTGAAAGAGGAGCATGTGTAGCAATTCAATGTGTACCATTTAAAAATAGAAGTTATTGTTATATAAACTGAAATTTTTTATTGTGTCAAATCAAAATGAGGAATATAATCAAATAATTCATAGTTCTGCTGCTATGGTCAAAAGTACTCCTATATGTGTGCTCAATGAAGAACAAAGTATATGTAATATTTTCTATGAAAAAGCTGTAAAGAACACCTGATGAAAAAAAAAAAAAACAGAAAACAATTCATCAGTGTGTTGAAACAGAAATAAAAAATAAAATACTTTAACTGATTCTAGAAAACATGGCAGCAGAGAGAAAAATACAAGCTTCAGCAAAGCCTGCAATTTTCAGAGGCTCTTGTAAATGCAGCTATAGTTTTCCTTCTTGCAGTGAGTGGTAGAAGATGAAGGAGAGGAATGCATGTAGGCAGAAGCAGAGGCAGAGTTCATATTTTCACAATTATGCAATTACCTGTGGAGGCATCCTGTGGACATTTGACTTCATTAAACCCTGCAGGACTGAGGGCTGAGGCAGGATGCCCTAGAGCCCCTTGCTGACAGTGACTCCCTCAGCTTGCAGGCTCTCTGGACTTGCTCCCTCCATCTCCTGGGGTAGTGACAGTTCTGCCTGTGGCCAGGAAGGCAGTCAGGCACTGGAGGATGTGGTATTTCCCAGCCAGCATCCTGCTTGCCCAGCCAGCATAGAGTGGAAGCATTAAAGCATACACATTTGTGGTGATGAAAGTAATTTTTTATCAGTAAACACTTCCACTATAGATGAGAGAAAGGAGAACATCAAATGTGCTTTCCATTGGTGTTCAAATCACTGCTTTCAGAAGTGATGGGACCATGTTCTTATTCTTGTTGCCTTTGAAAAAGAAGACCAAACCTCTGTGTGACCCTACCTTGGCAAACTGCTTTCAGCTTCTCCTTTTTTGCCTGTCTTCTTTAGCTCTGCTTAGCAAAAGTGTTTGCTGAATTTGAGTAGAATTTACAAAAAGTTTTAAGTCAATCAAAAGTACATTTTCTGGAGGACAAACAATCTGTCAGAAATTATTTCCTGGCCCTACTCTGGATCTGTCATCTGCCACTGGGCAAGTCTTTTGCCTTCTTGCTACTCATCTTAAGCTGTTTGGCAACACATCGTATTTCTTAATAGCTTACAAAGGAGTCAAATAAAAAAGCATTTTTAATTTGACAAACAGATTACAAATAAGCTTTTACATTGTCTGAATGGCTCTAAAGCTAACCCACATATTTCTAAGTGATTTGTCTAGACAATGGATGAATCAAGCCATTTATCCATTCTGTTTTATACAATAATCGGTTCTGTTCATTTAAGATTTCATTTAACATTACTAAATTAAATGCCTTTCATTACTATGTGCTCTTTAATTTACCATTGTATTTACATCTTGCATACTAATTCACTTTTTGCTCAGGGTAGAATCATAAGCCCATTTGCACGATGTGACAAGACACCACCATCCGTTGTATGCACTAGTAGCGTCCTCAAAGATGAAACTACAGAATCCAAGATTCCCATTGGGCAAAATAAAAAAGGGCTAAGAAGATGAAAGGAAGCTCAGTGATGAATGGGAAATGCTGCTGCTGAAACCTTTCTTTTTTATCATTCTCTGTCATTTTCAATTGTTCTGTCCCAATGAGTAACGAGGACTTCATCGCTTTTGCCAAGCTCCACTGCAAGGTGCTGCTGTGACTAACACAGGTTAATCACAGGACAGGCAGGGGCTCCTCACTTCTGGCAGCAGGAGGATTTCAACCACCCTGTGACTTCTCTTGGGTGACCTTGAGAAAGGAGTTCCTGCCTATGACAGCAATGATGCTAAAACTTAACCTTAATCTAATCTCCCCTGCGCTCTATACCCACTTTTAACTGCTCAGTCCTCCCTACTATTTTCTTTAGTCTTCTGTCCATATTATTGAGACTACACAGTAACAGAACCACCAGGAAAAAGAACCACTTCCCTGGCCAGAACATCCACAGTCACACTTGGCCACAAATCATTGGAACAAATACCACAAATCAGCATAAAAATTCCTATCCTGACAGAAAATAGCACTGCACTAAAGTTCAGAGTGGAAACCATAATGGCTCTGGCTCTTCAAATCTAAAATTTTACTCCAATCATGAGAAATACTTCAGTATTTCGCTGGTCTCATAAAAAAGATAGTTAGTCTTACAAAAATAGCTCAAATCTCAAAGTAGATTTCCTTTATTTTGCAGTAAGTATGGGTACTAGCACACATGTGAGGTCAGGTGGTAGTTGTAAACATCCCCATAAATGTGGCCAGAAAACATAATTATCAGATCTTATATATACAAATAATAAGGGACTTAATTACCTTATCCTGTATTTGGAAATGTTTTTGCACCTTGTGGTTGGGGTTTTAAAAACAGTTGTCAATGTCTCATGATGGGGAGGTTTGCCTTTGGCTTATCTGACAACAGAGCTGGATATACCAGTAGCACCATGAATATCCTAAATAATCAATCATTACTCAATACATGGCTGAGTTCTTCTTTCATATTGGTCTTAGACTGGTTGTGTACAGAAATCAAAATCAGGTACTGTGTATGTTTTGCAATCAATTTGTGATGTATATGCATGAAGAACTAAATGATGACACTGCATAGGTGGGGAACAACAACCCACCTCCCCAGCTTCAAAATCTACTTGAGATTTCTGTTTCAGACCTGGTGACAATTCATTTAACAATCAGCCATTTACTGTTTGGCCTTCACTCATGTCTTGAAGTCTTTTTCCTTGATAAGGCTGACTAACATGAATTAATTTTAACTAGACCTTTACAAAATACATAACATTTTCTAGGAATTTCTGATACCCTGACATTCTGTTGAGATGCAGAAAGAAGGAAAAACTAATCTGCATTTTAGAAACTTCCCTGCAATGTGTCAAACAAATCTAAATATAGGACATTGGAATCTTTAGTTTAGCAGCACTAAAATTTTACATTGTGAAAATGTTTATACACTGTATACTAAATATTACATTCTGATATTGTGTTATAAATACAATGCTGTTAGTGCAGTACAAGGCCAAAATAAAATTTTAAAAAGTGAAATTACAAACCCTAACTAAACATTTTAGCTACAGAGATGAATATATTTTGATATTATGAAAACAGTTTCTTTGAACACAAGGACATATCTTAATTAAGTGGTTTTATTTCATTTTTTTGGCAACTTTCTATTTAACTGAACTGCATTCATCTGACATGAATCTCTTCTGTCAAAAAATAATCTGTTCTATTTCCATTGTACAACACCAGTAATTCTAACACTCATGAGATTCTTCACATTTCTTTGCCAGACCCTCTCTTAGAAATTGGAAATGACAGATGGGATTTGTGAGAGAAAAGGATACTTTCTGAACATATAGCCCAAGGGCATGAGAAAAAATCAACATTCTCCAAATAGATTTTCACTAGCTTTTGCCTTTGTTTTCTCTGTAGCCCTTCTCATCTTATTAAGCCTGAATCATCTTCAGTTGTTGTCCCTGAGTACATTTTTCAAAAGGAAAGAATTTCCTTAATAAAACCTTTGGGGAACCCATGGGTGTAATGGAAGTGCTCTCTACCCCAATCAAACAGTAACGTAGCTGATCCACATGCTGTGCATGGACTCGGATCTCAAAAGTGGCCAAAAATCTGTAAAGCACCAATGAAAATAATTCCTTTTCTGTCAGAATGAGTGCAATGTAAAGTGGAATTAGGATCTATAAAAAAACAATTTCATTGCTCCAACCACAACTGGTTTCTAACTGGAGCGCTGCAACATCAATGCCTGATATTTACAGTATGTAAATGTTACAGTTGTAAGGCCAGAACAAAAACTGAGGTACCTCACACATGACACATCTCTATACACCTTGTACATGGATATATTTTTATAGGAACATCTGAATTTCATCTTCTGGAAACTAATTTCTACAGCACCAGAGCAGAATGGTCCAACACCCCTGTATTTCAGATCAACAGGGTAATAGGATGGAGTATATTTTAAATTCCTTCTGTATTCATTCCTTAATTGGAATAATGCTGTTAATTTTGCGTTCTTTTTTTTTTTTCCAAATTTGATTTTTAAGAAGTTGTCACAGGCTGGTTTTGGACTAAAATTTAACATTCCATCAAAATGGGTAATTTTGGACAAACTTATCAAATATGTAATTGTTGTACACACATTGAGGAAAATTCTTCTCTTAAACTGAGTCATTATGTAAGTTAACAACTTTAATTATGTGATGCTATATTCTGCAAGAACTCTGTCCCAGGTTACTTGTTGATGACAGTAAGTTGTTTTTTAAATAATATAAAAGCTTCCAAATCAGCACTTCAAAAAGCAGGTAAACAATCTGTAGAAAACACAAGTGAGTCCAGACAATGTTTCACAACACACTGCATATTTCAAATAACTGAGGAAGTGATATTCCCTTGTCTGTTTGCCATAAACTTATTCCAAAGAGTTCTCTCAATTTAAATACAGAATATTACTGCAGTCCTTTTGCTCTTTTTCCTGCTCACAAATTTCTTGTAAGATGATCCTGTTTTTTCTTCAAATATAGGCACTATTCCTACTTACTATCTACCAGTATTACAATTACACACACAGGTACCATCGAACCATTGGGGTTTCTTTCATGTAGTTGGGAAATTTTTCCAGCAATAAGGAAGAAGCAGCCAGGAATGCATACCAGCCAAGAGCAGGGACAGGACAGGAG
>VYZP01077393.1:0-16878 GCA_013400635.1 Hypocryptadius cinnamomeus | reverse complement strand
TGTGTATTTATAGACATTTTCTTTCATGCTGTCTGCAGTATAGCTCAAGTATATTTGTTTCCTTTGTTTCTGACTCCAGTTTTCTTCTGCCATCGTTTAATAACACAGTTTTCTCTCAACATAAAACATATGCTGCATATTTAAATATGAAACACTGATCAAATAAATACACCTGGGAAAATAAAATGGGAGAAGAGTTGTGCAGTCCTAGTTACTTCCTACCACCAGGCAGAGCTCTCCAGGATAAAGGCTCAAAATCTCTGCAAATACTCCAGTATTACACCCATCTCATTCTCCTGAATTTGGAGGAAATATTTATGTTTTCTGCCATGGAAAAGACAGTCTTTCATCAGGAAGGACTGTTTGCTGTCTGTTTGCTTCTCCAGGAGTAGAGAGGACATGCAGGAGGATTTTTGAGGGTAGCATGCCTGATTAATTTAAGCACACATTATTCATTGAAATAAAAGATTTCAGATGATTGAGGTGGAAATGGTGAAATGATTGAATAGACTGAGAGCTGTCAGCTCCATCAATTAGGATCAGTGTCAGCCACAACCTTGAATCTCTTGGCTTTGCTAGGTGCAACAATATTATTGGTGCTTCAAGATAATTTCTTGGATTTTTTAACACAAAGCAGAATAAAAATACTCTACTTCAGTGAGACTGCTTTGCAGTCCTGGGCAAATACATGTAAACAGTTTTTAAAGGATTTTTTATTCCCCCACTAGGCTGTCAGAGCTCTCTAAGGGACAAAGACTCATCTATAAATTTAATTGCAACTCTGTATAATTTGCCTGAGAATCCAGAATAGGTCCTGCAGCTCTGGTGCAACTCCAGACAACCATGTACATAATTTCCAAGAGAGCAGCTATGTATCAGAAAGTCTTTTGAATGTTGGTAAATGTGGAAACGTACCACATATGTTCTTCAGTGTAGTAACTCAGCTGTTTCATTTCTCTCTTTTGCTCAATATTCAGCCCCTTGAGAGTTCCGACCCTGGCTCCAGTTTGGCAGTTTCACACACATAAAAGTCTTTTCATGCAAGTTTTGTGAGCCACCAGACAAAAAATAAGATTTTTTTTTTTTTGATGACTTTTTTTTTTGCACTGCAAGCCTAAATCAGAAAACCACAATTGTGTATGCAAAACATAATCAGGTCCAGCAGCACCCAGGATGTAAATTTAGGACCTCTCTTTTCCTAACAAATCTTCTCTAAGATCTAAGGTCAATTAGAACTAATCAGTTTAATAATTAAACACATCCAACGGTTTTATTTTATGGAAATACTGAATCCAAGGACTTCAGGATTATTTACAGTAGCAGTACCTTTTTAGACCTGCCTAATATTTCTACACTGTCCCATCTAAAGAATTAAACATTTCAGTTTAAACATGTTTTACAAGTGCTACTCAGACTAACCCTAATTTCTTGCTCACTATATTTTATTTATTTATTTATTTATTTTTATTTATTGGTTGTTGACAGAGTAATCCAAATTTACTAATTGACACATTTAAAATAAGTACTGCTGCAGACCATTTTTTCAGGCCTGTGAACAGATTCCCCAAATTTTGCTTTGTAAAACATTAGAAGTCACAGGCAGTTGCCTCTCCTTCATTCTTTTAATAACTTGAGAGCCCAAACTGAATGACAATCTGATTCTTTGTGTATTGCTTGCTGAGTGATCCTCATTTGAGGATTATTACTGGGCAGAATTTGTTTTCTTCACTTGGCTTATCCGTAGAAAGTAATTTTGGTGGGTTCCAAAACAAAAGGAAAAAAAAAAAGGAAAAGGAAACCCAACAATATAATAATAATAATAATAATATTAATAATAAACCCAACCAACCTCAATTATGAGGAATTATATAAATTCTAGCAAGAGTCTCTGGATGAGTGCGTAAAAGTCAAAGGACAAGAAGAAAAGATGCAGCAAAATCGCCAAAGTTGTCCAGACATCAGATGCTGCCCCAAACAGGTTCTCACACAGACACTGATGTATCTAAATCTCATAAGGAGTTGCACAGCTGTAGTAAATGAAAATTTTCTAGAAAAAAGCTTGTAAATGGTGTCAAATTAATTATATCAGACTGTCCCACCAATTGTGAGAGCTCCCCATATCCTGCTCACTGTGTGTGTTGGTGAACATGAAGCTCTGAGCTTATGCCTGCCCCTGCAGAGTCCCACCCATGCACATCCAGCCCTTCTCCCTTTCCAGCATTAAAATCTTCTAAAGAGAGGTTGAAAATCAGGGATGCACACTGTCCTGACTGAGAGATCTGTTTTACTGACTCCTTCCTTCAGCTTGCTGAGAATTTAATTTCAGGGAAAAAAAAGAAAAAAGAAACCCATGAAGAAAACAACATGAAAAATACAGGGCCTGATTCCTGACACATCAAATTTCACTGCAAATTCAGGGGCACAAGAAATGTGTAAGAGCAGCAAAAGTGCTGAATTTTCTTCTGCTCCATGGGAGATTTATCTGCTGGTATGTGCTATGCTTTGAAAAATTTGTGTACCAAAGGATACCTTCAAAAGGACAGTGCAAAAGTGAAGGAAAAGTCAAACTAACAAAAACTGCTATGGAAGAGGTGGCTGAACACTTTTGCCATCCATCTGTTCACAAATAATTCCCCTTACCTGGGGGCATTTTCCTGTGTACCTCTCCTTCCCCTGTTCCTCCACCTACTCTGAGCAGATCACTGGGGAAGGGGAAATCAGAGTGTTCCCCATCATAAGAAGAAATCAGAGAGGGTACAAAGTTTCACTTAGCTTTAGATTAGTCTAAATTAAAGAGAGTGGCCTGGGGAGGGGTCTCAGCCTGCGGGGCAACCTGATAGTGAAGCTAGAATCACAGTCTATCTATGTTCTAAATTGATGGCAATGAAAATAATACTCCCCAGACACAAAAGTACACTTGTTTTCAGATTAATGCATCCTGAATGTGAGCTTTTCATCTCCTTTCTGAATGACTTAACGTGTGCTCCTTCGCCTTGGCCAGAAACTGAACTGCAGGTTCATTATTTGGAAACTTATTTGTGCTGAAGTCCATAAGGCCAGTGGCTTTGGAAGATGAAAACTGCTTTCCACAGGCTCTCATTTTGGGAAAAGCTGGTTACCCTGGGCTGCCAAATGCATTCCCAATGAGCTCCTCCATGTGCATGTTCTGTTTGGGCTGAAATGGAGACAGCAAATACCAAACTGCTGCCAGGCCTGATCCAAGGATCTCCAGTGGCTCCTTGTGAGGGTAAATGATGAGTATGAAAAACAATTCCTACTGTTCTGCATGTTCCCTCTTCTCAGAGAAGAGCATTCCTATCTGCCATAACTGCCAGATCCCACGCTCAGATCAATTAATTCCTGGAGTGCACTGTCAATTAATATGTGTAATGGATGATAATTTCACAAATGCTCTAGCTTCATCTTGTGTTTTCCAAACTGCTATTAGTACAGAATTACATTGTTCTTTGATTAATAAAGCAGGACTTTTTTTGTGCTTTCAGATGTTGCCATTACAATAGTACAACTCTGCAGTTTTCTCACTTATCTGTGAATAGAAGATGTAAGATAGAAGAAAGTTGTAAGATACATCTGTAAAGATGTGCTTGAAATTACTGCTCTTTCTGTAAATGAAGAATTATTACACTAATTCAGACACAAATGCTTTGCTAGATTTAGCTTCAGTTCAACTTGCAATGGAATGGGATACTGAAAATAAATTAGAAGTGGATTTGAAAAGACAAAACAGCATCATAAGTTCATTCCAAAAGATATATTTTCTTACTGTCATAACATTTTCAGACATTCTGGTAACACCTGACTTTGCAAAGCATTTCACTTCTGATAAATGATGTGTTCTGAGAGACATATCTTGTGCATGGTCTCTTAAAAGCTCCTCCAGTCAGATGCCATTTTACATTTCTCTTTAACAATAATTGGGATTTAGTTGCAATATGCTTTTCCCTTCTATTATAACCCTGCACAAGTGACTGTATTAGTTTTGGCTGACAGAAACTGCCCCAGCACATCCGGTATCAGCTCTGTCAAACCAGACCTGCTGTCCCTGGCCTTGTTCATTCACGTTTCTTGGTCAAACCACCTTCTTTTCCCCAGCATTAGCTCATTATCTGCCTGCTATCTGTGCCTGTGGTTGTAACTCCATCCTGGAGAACACTAATTCCCCATACTGAGAGCCAAAGTAAAGCCCCACAAGTTCTTTTTCAGAGCCCTGGACAAATGGCAGCTGATTCACTGATCCCTGCCCACCCAAAATATTCTTTATGCTCCACATTTTCCCTGCAAATGCCACTCCTGGGTGTGCAAGATTGCTCTGCTGTTTCCACAACCAGCTGGCTTTTGGAAATCCTGGCTTTTTAAACTCACAAGGTCACTTTGACACATGGAGAAAAGCTGTGGAGTGATCTTTATTTTTCCCCTACAGTGATGATATGCACAGAGTAAATGGAAGATAATTTGAAGAACTGAGAAAAAAACTCCTTTTCAGTTTGTGAATTCTCCCTCACACAGTGGCATTGGTGTTCAGTCAAGGAAATGCAATATCTGGGCTCACATCAGTGAAACCCTTGCTAGCAGTAAGAACATCATGCTGCAGGACAGGAACACAATGGCACAACTCAAATTCCTTTGCTGGTAAATCACAGAATATCATATTTTAAGATCCCAAACTCTTCACAAATAAATGAGCTTAGAATATTTTATGGAGTTTCTGTAAACTATTAATTTATTGTGGTCTATTTAGTGATTGCCCTTTATTACAGGGCACATTTCACAGTTGTCTTGACTACAGACAAATCAGGAAAAATAAACAGGCCTATTTTCATGCACTCATAAATAGAACACATCTAAATTTAGCTTAATAAGGGCTGTTTATTCAAGTACTAAAATGCTTAGAATGGAGCACTTATAACCTAATAATCATGTAAAGCTGTAGACTTCAAGGTTGCCTTGGCACGACTCTGGTCGACTGCTCACTTTTGACTTTGCAAAGTGAGGTAAATTCACTCTGTTTCTCATCTGTGTCACTGAAACCCTCTGACCAGAGCACATAACCACATCTAAACCAAGGCTTTTATGTTAAAGGCAAAATATGTAATACAAAATTAGCTAAAACTGGTGAAAAATAAACATATGCAAACCAAAACCACATAATTTCCACTGGTATTTTAGCTCTGACTTGGGGAAAATGAAGGTGTGTATCTCCCTCTCTTTGTGGGATTTTTTTGTCTGCATTCCAGCATGGGCACTAGAGAGCAACTGTGAACTGAACGATCTTATCCAGTTAATTCTTTTAGACTTCATTTTAGCAAAATTTAAAATTAAAATTAGTCTCACAAATAAAAATGTTGGGATATTTGAATTCACTGGAGCCTTTGAACACTGGTGAAATTTTAAAATCTATGCTGGTCAAACATGAATTACCATTTTACTTATGAATTACTTTTTAAAAATATTACAATATAGAAGAACTGTAGAGCTACACAGCCATCGACTAAAATGAGATTTCCCAATCTAATAATTATTTGACTGAGCTAATATTGAAACACTTAATAGCACTTAAACAAAAAATGTTCAAATTCCTTTAAAAAGTAGTACTCTGATCATGAGATTTAAATTATCATATTCATTAGAGAAATCCTATGCTGTGAGCGAAACTCTAACATTGTAGTGAACCAAATTGACACACAGAAATATATTTGCCTTAAAAAGAAGATAGACACTAATGTGGGATATATTGGCACATGGAAATATTCTTTGTCAGGGCTACTGTATTTTTTTTTCCCAGACCAAGTCATCATTTAACTTTTCCCCTTTATTTTTTCTAATTGAAAAGACAATATTTTGAAAGAATGAAATAACAGCAGCTTCAAACCACAGCAGCAAAGAAATGCATCTTCATTTTCATCCCGAACACGAAAACACCGGTGTTTATTTTTTTTTTAGCCCACAGACCAGAGCATCTAATTGATCCTACCTGGGAGACAGGGCCTGAATAAAGGGCCATTATGCTGGGATGAGATCTGCAGTTGCCTTGAACTTGCCAGGAGTTCAGGTGTGGTGTCCCCGTGGCCCCAGCCCCGCAGGAATGTCGCTCCCGCATCGGCCTCGTGCAGCCCTTGTAGGCACCGGCTCCATTTCACCAGAATAACCTGGCCATTCATCAACAATGAGGTTCAAATTGTACTTTCTCTTAACACAACATTAACTCTCAAAGAGCTGGGAATTCAGTATTCTGTTCCCCGAGCTTGGATTCCAAATCAGTCACTGAGAACATTATATGAGCAGTAATCCCATTAAATATATCATCTTGCAAATATCTAAATCCAGTTAATTAACTTGTATTGCAAAAGAACTCCAAGATATAGTTTTCACTGAGCAAACTTACATTTTATGTTTCTAATTATGTCAAAAATAAGTTTCATATCTCCTTTTCTCCTTTAAAAAATTAAAGTCAACTACCAATCTATAAGCATCAGCAAAACAGGTGTCATACAAAAGTTTTTAAAATCCGAGTGTTCTTTATTAAACTCTATTTTTGTGGAGAGATTATATACTCTAGAGGCCCCATAAATGTTGACAAAGACAAACACTGTCTAAGAAATTTGAAAACATTTTGTACTTATTAACTAAACAGGAACAAATGACTGGACAGGATATAACTGAGGTCATTTTGCTGTTCATGCTGAATGCAGTATTGCAATTCCTCCACTTGGAAATCTGTTTTCTAAAGGCTAGAACTGGAGTAAGTTTCCCAGATTTTTTATTCTTTTAATGCTTCTTGAAAAGGTCTCTTTTCTGCACATGCCAGGCAATGTTGCAACATCACTTAAACCAGTACTGCTTCACGTTCATAAATAAAGTCACACATGATTTTTAACAGAACTCCCACCAGTTTTAGGCATAAAGGACCAGGCCCTTTGTTTTCAAGTTGTGGATAATGGCAAGGATTTAAAAAATGGGGCAGAAGGGATAAACCCTGCTGTCTTTAAAAGACTGACCACAACAAACAACATATTTGCCTATTAAAATAGAAAAGAGGATATTTAGAAACAAAATCAGCCATGGTATGTGGTTTGGTGTTTTATTAATTGAATTCTGCCCATATTAACAAGTATTACTATTTTTTTTTCCTTCAAATTATTCCTATTATGATTTCTCTTATGAAAATGTTTTATACTGGGCTGAGTGAACATGAAACAAAAGCAGTATGGAGTAAAACTGAAAAGAATTCTGTATTATTTTCCTTCAGTTTATCAGTACTTAAGGTCACAGTCCACCCACCAATTATCCAAATGGTACCCGGTTTTAAAAGAGCTAATAACTATTTATTCATCAAAAAGAAGCTTCTGGGATCCACAAAACCTCCATAGTCACATCCTCAGTTCAAACTGCCATGAGCTGTATCATGGAGCTGCAGCATTGCTGGCTGAGCATCACAAAAAGTCAGGGATGCATGAGCAGTGTTATTTTCCCCCCATTTTGTGGAAATTTATCTCCATTCCTGGCTGCCCATTCTCCCTTTGCCTTTATGTGTTTTGCTGTTGTGGTTTCTGATTTGCTGGCCTTGCTCAATTCCTTCTGCTGGAAACTCTCATTTCTCCCAGCATTTAGGACATCTGCCTCAGGGATAATTCAGAGCTCCAAGATTCCTTCCTCTAGGCATCTCTCTCCCTTTGATTTGATGAAAGGCTTCTAATTTTGGATGTCCTGGAGCAGACCCTGACTGGGGATATCTGATGGCAGAGCTCCAGCTTACCTAACACTCTGAGCAACTCTGTACATGTGCAACCCAAAAGGTTCAAGTCCCCTGCCCTGGTTACCTTGAAGATGACATGATTTTGTTCCACGCTGCCAGAACAGGCTATCTACTCCTGAAGAACAAAACATGAGCTAAAATCCATCCAGAAGAGTGAGAAATCCACTGTTTGCCCAGACAGAGCAAGTTTTAGACAAGGATGCTGAGTCAACTTGGACCTGGGATCTAAAGTCTAGGACCATTTAGGCACTGGTGAAAACATCAAGGAGAATCTAATCTTTAACACCTTGGGCTGTAGCTGCATGTGATTTTGTATCCATTTCAGATACAGGAGTTGAACATCGAGGCTTCCAAAGTAAAGAGAAAGCCTTGAGGTTATGCTACAGCAACATCTGCAGATTGCAAGTTATAAAAAACTGCAAGTTTGCAAGTTATAAAAAACTGCAAGTATTTTTCACCTCATTGATTAAACATCTGCTTCATGAGTTGAAAGTGACCTTGAACAGCTCTGCTGTCTGCAGCCCAGTGTTGTTATCTGCCCTTGGCTCCTTTCAAAGGCTTGGACAACTCAGTGCCAGAAACTTCACCTCACATTTTCCAGTCGAGCAACAATTAGACCAACCACAAAGCACATTTTCGTTCCCTTTTGGCTACCTTGAGAAACATGTGTCATTTTCATCTTTGGCCTCTGGCAAGAATGCACAGTGGCCAGGCTATTTACTCTTCAGTATTGTTTATTACTTGAATTTAAAACAAACAAAAAAAACCCTTGTGAATTTTCCAGAAACATCAACGATATTATGACTTGACTATGAAATAAATATGTTTTTTCAGTTTGCCTAAATATCCAGCTCTATTCCCAGTGAAAGGGTTAATACCTGTATTTTACCCATTTTTGGATCAAGTTGTTGAAAGAGGGAAAGCTTCATGCACCATAGGAACCTGCACTAGTACCCTAATGACAGTATAATTAGAAGTATCATTGTGGTAATGATTCTTTTCATCTGGCAAAAGGCCTCCACTAAAAAAGATCCCTTATTCACTTAGTTTCACCTGCCCATTTTCTTACCTCTGCAACACTCCTTTTCTAGGTCAGCACCAGAAGTTAATACAGGGTGTTTGACAAGGCTTCAGATTTTGTGCTCATCAAACTAATTAAAGAGAAACACATCCAAAGCCTAGTGAATTATTTTACTTTTTAAAAATGCTGCCCATTCATCTTGTTTAAAGATTTATCTGGCTCAGTGGGTTTGATTAATGAAAAGGACAATGGGGCTCTTGTCAGTGCAACCTGCAGTCACTTGGTTCAGGGTCAGCAGGTAGAGGGAGAGGCCTCCATGTCTATATTTAGCCTCTCTCTACTTTAAAAATCCAAAGAATTGAAATGTTACTGATTTTATCATTATGCCACAGTTTGGAGGAAAAGATGAGAAATGTCTTGGTCTCAAACTTCATTCAACTTTTTTTGTTTGTTTCAGTTAAATAGCACACAGCAGTTTGTTCTGGCTGTGGTTATGTAGGATGGTTTTATGACAACACCAAAACCAAGTCCAAAAGTGGGGTATGGGCTTCAAGTGAGCTTGAAATATAAATTCTTTTAAATTGCTACTGGGAAAAATTTACACTAATATATATGTTTGCATGAACTCTGAGGGGACAAAGAAAAAACAAACCAAAAAGGAGGAGATGTGGTACATATTTAAATGCCAGTGAGGTTATAAAATAATCATAAATGCCTTGATCCTGTGAACATTTTGGCATACAATGAGCAATAGTATCACAAATACTCCTATTAATAGATTGGAGCTTTGATTCTGCCATAAATTGGAAACCAGATAAAAAGCCACATTCTTATACTTCCAGAAACAGCAATACACAAGATTTCTGCTAAAAGTCAGACTGGTCCCCTTTGTTGCAAGAGAAGGATGCAGCCTCCACCTGCCTTGCTGGCCTCTGGCTGTGTGTCCCTGTCCCTGCTCTCTGCTGTGTGTTGGGAAGGGCTGAGTTTGTCCCTCTGCTCCTCACCTGCTGCTGGGAGCTGCTGCCTCCCTGTGCCACAGGCAGCGAGCAGGGAAGGACCCAGCAGGGATTATAATCTGCCCTCTAGTGATTCATACAGTTCACATTTGGCAACATTTAATGTTATTTATGCATTACATAATTGCACGTTCATTACATAATGGTTTCATTATGCAACGGTGACTGTGCTCCTGCTTTACACCTTTCCAGGAGGTTCTGGAAGGCAATCAATGGACTGAGCATCCAGCAGATTGCTGATAATGATGGTTTGTGATCATTAATAACTACTCCTACTGATAGGTTTATAGGCATATACGACACAAATCGTGCCTATCGTCCTGGGACAGCTACTGTTGCACAAAGCCATCTGCAAGCACAGGCTGGGCTTGTGCAAAACAACATCCAGTTGCTTCACTTCAGTGCCTGGGGCCAGTGTTTTCAGTTGTGCTATTGAGCAATAATGCCCAGATCCTCTCCTGAGAGGCTGAGTGAGGTTTTTCTGACCAATTTAATGAAGCAGGGCTGAAACACACCTTGGCATCTTTGGCCACAAAGATGTTTGTGGTTTGGAGGGAAGGGTGTTGTCCCCAAGTACTCTTTGACAAGAAAAATGCTTTGTTATGTGTTACAGAACCTTGATTTTGAGACACTCTTTGAGGTTCTTTATCAAGAATTAATTGCTGCATGCCAGAAAAACCCAACAGTGCATCATGGCAGAGATCTACTGCCCCGTGACAAGCTCTGCTTCAGGAATCATGAAGAGCTTCCACTGTGATCCTGCTAATTCAGCTGGGCAAAAACAGCAGGTAAAGGCTCGTGAGTGCCTCAGTCCTTAGCTCTGTCTGTGATGGACACAGGCCCCTGAGCAGAAATAAGAGAACATATCCTCTAGGAACACAACCAAAAGGAACATTTTCCACTCCCACCTGCACCCAGAGGAGCTGTGTGTGCTTTGGCCCCAGGTTCCATCTCCCCCAGTCAGCTCTGGCTGCAGTGTCTCAGTACAGCTCTGCAAACCCACCCTCATTCAACAGTCACTTTATTCTTGGAAATAAAACACTTCTGGGCTGGCTTGATCATTTTATCATCCTTATCATCTGGGAAATGCATTTGGATAAAGGGACATTTATTGAACTGTCTTTTATCACACAAGTATTTCTACCAAAGAAAGATTTCCAAGATTCAGCTCTGTGTATTTAAAATGCAAAATTCAAAGAAGTTTTATTGCCGGACTTTCACTTCTCGATAATTATGTCCTAATTGTTCTGCAAGTTTACATTACAATTTGTCATACATTCTATGAATTAGCATTAAAAATCCACCTTCCTTCTGCTTAATAAATCGAGAAGTTGTATTTTAAATGCTGCTTTTTAAATGCAGCCGTATTCTAGCATTCTCCCTAGGTTTTTAAATAGGTGAATACCACACTGGGCTGTTTGCAAGGGGAAAAGGAAAAAGATTAAAGAGAGATGAGGTTGTTGGGGGAAAGAAAAGTGTGGCATTTTCCACATAGCAAGTCAGATAGCAAATATAGTCAGCTAAGTAAAAGGAGATCAGACACTGAACTCAATTTTTATTGTATTATATTTGAAATACTACTTCATTCCCATGAGAGAATTTTATGCAATCTTTCACACTGTACTTCTGCAAGAGCCATTTGCAACCATCCTGCCTATGGCTTTTCAAGACCTAAATTTCCAGCATAGGGAGGTAAATTTTTCCAGTATGTCATCAGTCAGAGTGCACCCACCCACTGAATCCTGAACATTTCCTGCAGCAGCTCCGAGATAAAGATTTCCCTGCAAGCCCTGTAAGAATATGTTGTTTACAAATGAGAAATTCTGGTGCTTGATATTCCAGGCAATGCAAAGTGTTCAATCTACCTTCTCAACATAGTTCCATGTTTCCAGGTGTGAGGCTTTCCACTATTTAAAAGCAGGTAGGAAAGCAAGACAATAAATATTCATAAAATGTCAGACAATCTCCAAAGGGCTGTTTGAGTTAACATAGGCCATAAAGCTCTCTCTTTTATTAGGTCTGAAAATGATAGTTATCTGAAGGAAATTATGTCACCGCTTAAAATATTTTACCAGAAGAAGCTGCTTAGCACCATATCTTTAAACCACCAAGAAAGAAATTCCAGAGAGCTTCCACTTTTCCACAGACTCCTGACAACTCTTGTTAGTGTTGCAAAGCAACACAGGTAAAATAAAGAGTAATCTTCCCATTCTGGGTCAAGAATACCAAGGCCATCAACACAGTTTTTGCTCAGGACCTTCTCTAGATGATGTGTTCCAAAGCTGCTTGGTGATTACCCATATTACTGCCAGCCCTCTTCGTGAAGTCCTTTGCAACCCTTCATCTGCATCCTGAATTCTCCAGGTGACCCTGGAAGCCAGCTCACTTCCAAAACACAGAGCCAAGGTGTGGGGAGAATGCACGTGACAGGTGACTCGAGATTAAACAAAGAGCGAGGATCAGGAAGCAGAAATCACATTTAAAGTGTTCCTGCTCTTGGTAAGACGTGGGTGTAAAACCAGAATCAATCTCCCTGGGTTTAGATGCAGAATGGGCTCCAGTTCCTGCTAGAATTTTGGGTCTGTGACAAACACTTGCAGAGTGCATTTGTTTGAAGTCTGCAGATCAAAGTCAGTGCATAAACCATGCTGTCACTTATACCTTCACAAAATTCCCAAGCTACTGAAGAACCCACATGGCTGGTGCAAGAAGAAAAAGAATTCTCTAAAACAGCTGAAAACTATGTCTGTACTTCAGGATTTCACACTGACATAAATAGATGTAACTTACCTGTATGGTTTTCCAACACCAGCAAGGACTGCTCACCTCTTGGTGGAGGATCCTTGCTATTTGTACATGTGCATTTTAAAATAGGATGAACAAATAAATGGCACCAAAATGCACTGCTATCCCTGTTTCTGACCTCTCAGGATAGGGTCAGGAATCAGCTACACTGCATAGGATATTAGCTAATTAAGAGGTGGAAATGGACACTCATTCTGTGTGGTATATTGTAATGCATATTTTCTGAGCAGGGGCAGTCTAACAGAACCTCTTTATCTTTTATTATAAAATACTCTGAATTAGCAAATAAATTCTGCAGCAGAGAACATTTGCAGCATGTCTGCTGAAGTGTACCATCAAAATTGTTGGTGACACAGTGGTTGTGGTAGATGGTTTGCCTTTCTGACTTTTGCTAGTTCCTTCAACAGTCATTCTGAAGGCCCCAGATGTTCAGTCTAACAACACACAGGCCTTATTTTTGTTACAAGCCCCTCACTCTTCAGGACGGCTGTGCTTATTCCTGTAACGACAAAGTAGGTATTTCTTTCAATAACATTCACTTGCCATTAGAAAAATACCCTAATTATGAATTCAGAAGTGACAGATTGTGAGATTCAGTTTGCAAAGATGATGTCACTGGTGGGGAATTGGTGGGTAACCTCCAATTACCTCCTTGAATAAAGACATCAGTGTTGTATCTCGAGAAATAATGGCTAATGATATGTCTTCCAAAAGGAAATAGTGTTATTAATTACCTTACTGTGAACACACCACTTATTGACAGCTTTGAAGGCCATTCATCCAATTAAGTATAATGACTAAAAGCTTCATTTGGCCTTCATGGTTATACAGATGGGCTAAGAACAGAGAGCAAGATTCTGATTTCATTTATAACCTTCATAAATATTCAGAGAAAGTCACAAACACCCATGGAGCTCCCCTGGTTTCTATTGCTGTGATTAGAGTCAGACTGTGGCAGGTAATGATGGCATAGAAAGCGCTGTAAATTGATACCTCTAATACCTTGAAGACTTATTGTTGTGCAATAATACAATCTGTCATCTCTTCTGATTGTTACTAAGCACTTTGCTTCCAAGTACTTTCCTATCAACATTTAGAGGGTTTTGCTTTCCCCAGCTATCGTCCAGGCCTGCTTACATTTCAGTGACAGATGATTTAGTTGCAAACACCTCCCTATATAAGTCACTTCTTACTAACTGAGATTTCCACATTTTTCCCTCTCCCTCAGATAAATCTAACAATAATTCTAAATAAAGTTTCATTCACATTATAATTTCCCTCAGTTCTACAGATCTGCTTCTGACTGTATTCACATGCTGTTAAGAGTAATGCAACTGGAGCCAACAGAATTTCTTTGGAGAACAGAATCTGGCCTCATGTATAAAGGATCATTTTCATGGACCCATCTAGGCATCTCTAAAGTCCTCATTAACGTGGCACTTTGCTGATTAATTATTTTAATGTGTGGCAGGACAAATCCTTGTGCACAGCACAGCTCAGGTAACGTGTGTCTAGGACAGCAGAGTGGCTGTTCACTTTGCTTCTGCCACCACTGGCTTTTATCTTGGAGCAGCAACAGGCTGCTAATGACATGTGGTTATCATTTTCACATTTTGGAACATCAAAAATGCTGACAGACTAAGGTGGCAACAGTTTGCAAGCACTCAGGTAGAACATCAAAGACCTTACTAAAGGTTTAATACACACCAGCACCAGCAACAGTTTTAGATCTACCTGTACCATGGGTCTAATCGCTCAGAAATCTGATACTGATGCTCACATGACATCCAAGAATTGCTTTTTTTGTTAAGTGGAGAGCAACATTACAGCCAAATGGCAAAGTGTCTGCAAGTGCTTTGTTTCTATGCAACACTGAGGAGCCAAGAAAGTCACAACCTTGTAACAGCTGACATTGTAGAATAACTTAATGCTGCCAACAGGTCTTGAGAGAATGCAGAATTATATGTAAATATATCAAGTAAATGTTTTTAAGCAATAGGTCTTCACCTTGTTCAAACAAGGTGCAGCAGCAGTATTTATCAAAAGGGTGCCTGATGCAAAGAAGTCAGATTAATTGTTTATGCAGAGAAGCATTCAGTCTGCATTGCAATGAGTACAAGCACAGAAAAGAAATGTTTCTAGAAACCACCTCCTTCACAGGAAGAACTGTGAATGAAGTAAACATGGTGGCAGCAATTTTAAGCATGATTTTAATACCTTCTGCCACTTTGCATTGGCTGTGTTCATATGTATTGGCTACACTTAGAACTGACACGAGGAAGGGAGAATAATTGCTACTAAGCAGGTCAGAAATGTGACCACTTTGTAGATAAGCCTCACACAAGAAGGTACCAAATTGTGGAAAAACACACTCTTGTCTGAGTAGGCCTGGAAATCTATCAACTCAGGGACAAAATTCTTGTTTTGAGCTTGAAGCCAGTAGATATTAATCTATTTCTGCTGTGTTAACTTATTCCTGCTACTAAGGTCTCATGCTTACTAATGCTACCTGCAAGATGGGCAAAGAGTCCAAAGGATTGGCCCACTTTGCTATTCCTGGCTATTCATCAGAAGTTGCATCTGGCCCCAAAATTTCCAAGGCAGAGCAACCATTCTTGCTAGTAAGAAGATGGGATGTGGGGATGGAGACTCAAAATACAAATAAACCACAAAGGAAGCAGATGGAGCCAAGTGAGAGTCTGGATGTTGGAACCTTGCAGTGCTGCAGGGCTGGTTCCACAGCAGGGCTTTGCAACCTGGCCAGTCTGGATGGATATTCACAATCAGCTGTGGTGCCAGAATTCAGGGTTTATTTGTCTGAGACATCTTCATTTATGAAAGCAGGACAGAATGTCTACCCTGAAACCTTTTCTGAGATTTGAATCTAATTAAGCAACAGGCCTGTCAAGTGACATCACTGCCACCACACCTTGTGCCAAACATCAGCAAAGCACAGTGGCTGCACAACAGTGGTGAGACACCTTCCAGCATTGTGTGCAGCTCCATAATGGATCTCAGACACCAAAACCAGGCAGGGACAAATGAGACATGGCCTTACCTCAGCTGGTTGACACTGAAAGCTGAAAAACAAGTCTAATCAGCATGGCTGGCCCCTCAGGGCAAACAGAAATGTCCTGACCTGTCCATGTGTTATCCTGCTGCCCCAGCTCTTTCCACTCAGGATTATCAGGGGAAACTGAGGAAAGCATCAATGACAATTTTTTATCAACACTTTGCCACCTTCAGCATTTCCTTCTCTGATTCTCTGTTTAATCCAGAGTAAAACAAAACCAATGACACCATTCCTCATCTTAAATATCACTGGATGGCAAAACTCACACCTGAACTGCCCTAAGCTGGGAGATGCAAATTTTAATCACCCTGGAGAAAACTTGAAGAGGACAAGGTCACTGTGCTCTGTAGCAAAACTGTCTCTTGATCCTGAAATTTCTTACATGTCAGTAGCTACACATAATGAGGAAAAAACCCCATAAAATCACTAGGGGAACCACTTTAAATGGATCATGTCGCATAAAAAGAAAATCAAAACTTGTTCATAAAATGTAAACAAAAAATATTTTCCAACAAGGTCTCTAATTACGACAGCTACTATGACGAGTAAAATAAAAGAACATTGCCAATTAACATCTAATTTCCCTACAGTATCTTAATACAGGGCCTCATTTTATAAACCTTTTTAATATTGAAATAGTAGTGACAATTTCATGTTTTCTTTTTTCGCTATTAAAGGTAATCATAAATACAAGCTTTTTTCAAGAGCAAAATTTAAAGTTAGCAAATACATGATAAAATTTAGGGCTGTCTCCACAGTACAAAGAGAAGAGTGTAGTAAGTTTTTACCTTCCGTAGTCCACAAAATATTAAGGCAAGCTTTATGTAGGCTTTCAATTTCTTAAACCAACTAACTATCAAAGTGCCTTTGTAGCAAAAAGGGATGGATTTGAAGAAAGTATTTTAAGTGCCAATGTGCATGAAGAAGAAATCATTGATAACAGCAATGCTGCCAAGCAAAAATTACTCAACTCAGTCTCTATGCACAAAGACCTCCATCTAAAAATAAAGTTAGAAGCAAAGCATAGGAGAAAGAATCACATTTCGTGTTATAACAGTGCATGGCATATTTATCATCCATGGCAGGTGTTAAAGCGTGGCTGAAACAATAGTGTTGAAAATATATTCCAATAAATTATCTCTACTGCATCACTGAGGCAGAAATTAAAATGAAAAAAGAGAGGCAAAAT